>JANVCQ010000005.1:10790407-10805920 GCA_025531925.1 Erythroxylum plowmanianum
ATAAATGAATAAAATAAAATAGTTTTATTTTATTTCATTTTAGAAATAATAATAAAATAAAATAGTTTTATTTTATTCCATTTTATAAATAATGGTTATTGTTTTTGGTTTTATTAATTAATCAAAAGGTATGACCAAACTAAAAGGATGAGTTAGTGGTTGTTTAAGTTTTTGAAAAAGAAACGTTATTGCATCCCTTCCTCCTTGTTAGCTGCTGCGGGAGGCCTCCTACGAGACAATTCAGGAAATTGGCTTGGCGACTTTGTCCACAATCTCGGCTGGTGTACCCCGGTGACTGCGGAGCTCTGGGGCGTGTTTTCAGGCCTCACCCTCGCCTGGGATCTCGGTTATCATCGGATCTAACTTGAGGTGGACTCGATAGCGGTGACCACCCTACTCTCTTCCGAGGCGAGCTGGTCCACTATTCTCAATCGGATCGTTCAAGGGATTCGGGAATTGTTTACTCGGAATTGGACAATAGTGCACCGGCATATTTACCGCGAGCGCAACCATTGTGCGGACTGACTAGCAAGTTATGCGGTGCAGTTTGCCCTTGGGCTTACTTATTTAAATACTACACCCGGTCGGTGTCATTCTATCCTCCTTGAGGATCAGTCGGGTATTAGGTTCTCTCGACTCGTTTTGTAAACTGTTATTTTCTCCCCTTAAAAAAAAAAAAGGACTTGCGGAGAAAAAACAGCAAGTGTAAGATAATAAGTTTTTTTTTTCGTTTCTTTTTGTGTGCATGAAAAACGTAGAGAAGAGAAACTCTTATATTCTTTCATTGTTGTTCGTTCTTTTTAGTACGGTGACATACAAAACAAAAGTCTTTGTTTTGTCTTAGTTTCAAGAGACCACGTGCATGAAAAAGTAGAAGAGTTAAATCACAATGACTTGGTTTTCAGTTTTTGTGCCGTGAGATATATACAAAGTGAGATACAAAGAGTTGTTATCATATAAAACCAAGACAAGAGAAAAATAGAAAATTGTTTTCTTCATTTTGAATAAAGGGTTTTTTCAAATTTATCCATAGTCATATCAAGTGTTGAAAGCGGGACATATTTTTCGGTGTGGAGTACATAAAGATTTCGTGTTTTCGAAGTTCCGTATTGATTAATCATCACATTCCAATATTTATTCTGCATGTTCTGATTATAAGTATAATTTTTAAATGCAATAGATAAATATGTGATTGTAATTTTATTTTCGCTGCATATTACGATCCTTCAGATCCAGCACTGCTTGTACCCATCAACATTGAACTCTATATCCATCGATCCATGATTGTTGCTAGAGACCCACCAACCCTTGCCTTCCATCATATATATTGTGATCTACCACCAGTAATAAACACCACCATAACCCAGCAAGACTTGCAATTATAATCAAATATCGTTAAAAAAAATTTTAATCACCATCAATTAACTCAATGTGTTAAAGGTCAATTCAAGGTAAAAGATGGAACAAGAAGCACATAACGTATGAACTCATAGCGGCTCATATATGTTGCTGCAACCTGCGAGGCACGTAAAGTCCTCGACACTGTGCCCATGCATCTTTATATCTCCATCAATGATCAGCCTCGCGATCTGCCTGCCCTTGTCATTTTCATTGGATTGGCATTTTTTAGCAACATAGAGTTCGCCACTACAATCATCTTAATCTCTGGCCTCGAGTCAGAGCACTTTACGGAGAATTAAGAAGGCTTTAACTAGAAGAGATAAATGAGTACCTGTGATCGATCGATGTTCGATTACTTGAAGTTATGGCCAAATTTCGGAGCACTAAACAAACTTGGATCAAGAGTTGACAAAAAGAGTTGGGGAGAGGGTAAATCCCATATGAACATTAAATCGAAAATTTCATAAAGTCACAAAAATTAAATACTTAAAAAAATCGTTATATATAAATGTGAATGGAATATTAATAAACAAAGAGGTGCTCATATTTCTTTATTATTGTCAAAATTATTATTTTGTAATTGTAAAGATTAATTAATTTAAATTGAAATTAGTCAAGGACTATCTAAATATCTCTAATTGTTGAAAATTGAAATGATATAAATTCCAAATATATCTCAAGTTTGCTTCTTAAAATATGCTGTATTTGACTATTTGTAAACACTTTATGTAATTCTTACTCCTGAAAATGATTTTTAAAATAGAATTTAATATGAACGGAAGAAAGTCAACACCTTTAATACTACTTTGTAATAAAAGTTCATGCGTACTCATTTAATTGTACTTTGTTTGCCCTTTTTGGCGCTCGTGAACTTCTTGTATGCGACTGTTTGTAGTCGTATAGATTGGCTGTAGAAGTTATAAGGCTATCCTGCTTCTTCTTTGCTTTACCGTCTCTGTTTGTTTTTGTTCACTGGGTGCTGAAGGTTGGCTTGCGAGAAAACCCGAAATGGGATGTTTCTCGGTGTTCATGTTTACACTATCAGTCTCGCTGTTATCGAGTTCAGTCTCAGTTCAAGGTGACTTTCCGACTACCCTTGAAGGACCCTTCAATCCTGTTACTGTACCCTTTGATAACCAGATATTGCAAGGGAATGTCACAGACTTGCCCGACACTTACCCTCAAGTTCAGCGGATTGTCAGAGATTTCGAGCCTGAGCAAATCTCTGTATCTCTCTCTTCAGACTATGACTCTGTCTGGATATCTTGGATAACAGGTTGCTCTCGTTACTATTTCTTTTGAGTTTCTTTCATAATATTCAATTTACTGTAAAACGGAGGTGGAGGAATAGAAATTGGAAGTTTAAACTCTCTGTCTTTTGTTGGTATAGATAAAAGTGATTACTTTACGTCATCTGCAAACCATTGACTATCTTTTGCTTCTAAAAGAAATGCCTTTGTGATGCAAATAGTGGCTTTTCGTGGGTGGAGAGTCTGAATTGATGCTTTGAGAAATCAGTTTGTGTCTAAACATACATCTGTAACATTGACTTCAGATGCTATGACATTTATGGATGTGAAGCAGTTAATTTTTGTGAAGTGTACCTAAAGGGCATGGTGAAATGAAAAAGTATGAGCACAAAATTGGTGGTTTGCGAGTTGGTATTGACATTTTCGGGCAGCTGTCTAATGTCTTCCTGTTGGAGTTGCAGGGGATTTCCAGATTGGTGATGGGATTACACCATTGGATCCTGAATCAGTTTCTAGTGTTGTTCAGTACGGAATCTCGGGAATGCCAATGAAGCACCAGGCAACAGGCTATTCTCTTGTTTATGACCAGCTTTATCCTTTTGATGACATCCAAAACTACACATCTGGCATTATACACCATGTTCAACTCACAGGTATAGTTAATATGTTCTGTCGTCCATGAACTTTGCTTTTCAAGCTCATGTATTAATTCGTAAAGCCTCGATCAATTTGGCAAACCCCTCTCCCTTTAAATAGTTCAAGTCGATAGCTTGGAGCTTTGGATAGTTAGATTAGGAAGTTTGTTTGGTATTATTCCCCACTGTAATCATGTTGAGATCATTATTGGTTACTCTGCATCACAAGTCCTATTATATGCTACCGGTCAATTTAGATGACAATGAAAACCAAATCTCTAGTCATTATTTGACGGCTTCAGAAGTGATAGAATGTTAATAACAGAATCATATCTATTGTTGCAGGACTGGAACCCAATACATTATATCAATATCAATGTGGAGATCCTTCTCTGTCAAGCATGAGTGATGTCTTTTATTTTACAACTATGCCAGAATCCAGTACCAAAGATTATCCCAGAAGAATTGCGGTGGTGGCAGACCTAGGTCTTACGTACAATACAAGTACAACACTCAGTCACTTGCTCAGCAACCATCCTGATCTTGTCGTTCTGGTGGGGGGCATAAGTTATGCTGACATGTATTTCACCAATGGAACTGGGTCTGATTGCTATCCTTGCTTATTTTCACTACATCCCATCCAGGAAACATATCAACCTCGATGGGATTATTGGGGCAGGTCAAACTCCAACCTTTACATATTCAGCACTTGTCCTACAAACTTATCTCAAGTAGTGCTAATTTCAATAACTTCCCAGTTTAAATATTTAGGACAATTGCTTGCTGTCTCAATTGTCTTAAAATCTAGATGAAGCTCAAACTTACAATTCACTCGAGAGATGTAACGAGTAATTTACACCTGGTGGTGGAGATGGTACTCAAAGGAGTTGGTAGCTTTTTTATATGAGGGCAATGATTACAAAGGGCAAAAATTTTAACGATTCTTGTTAAGTTTTGTTAAACCTGTTATTGAATTTCTTTACTTCAGGTGTCAATGGCTTATCATGTTTGTTTTGTTAAACATTTTTCAGATCATCTGATTAGCAATATTACTGGCGTAGAAACCATATCCTCTGCTTTTATATTTCTTGGTTAAATGGTTTAGTAGGCATAAATAAAAAATGAAAACCACAATGATTCATTTGTTGGAATTGATATAAATATCTTTCCAGTCTTCTGTTTCTCAGATTGTTTCTTTCAACTGGCCTTCAAATCTATTTCATCTTTTACCAGGTTTATGCAGCCTTTGTTGGCTAATGTTCCATTAATGGTGGTTGGGGGAAAGCATGAGATGGAACAACAAGCTAAGGATCAGACATTTGTAGCTTACAGTTCCCGATTTGCATTTCCATCTGAAGAAAGTGGATCATCATCCACATTGTACTATTCTTTCAACGCTGGGGGAATACATTTTGTTATGCTCGGTGCTTACACACCTTTTGACAAATTATGTACGACTCAATAGCCTTAATGTACCTATTCAAATTTTAGTTTACAATTTAATTTGTGCATTAATTTCCTTTATCTTGATAAGCAAGAGTTTGCATCTGCTTGTAAATTTCATTTTTCTCAGCAATTCTGGGCTTTTCTATCTCAGCTGATCAATATGAGTGGTTAGCTGGAGACCTCTCTAGAGTCGACAAGAATTTGACTCCATGGCTTGTGGCAGCTTGGCATCCTCCCTGGTATAGCACTTTCAAGGCGCATTACAAAGAAGCAGATTGTATGAGAATGGAAATGGAGAACTTAATGTACAAGAATGGTGTTGACATAGTCTTCAATGGACACGTAAGAATACTGTCATATGGCATTCTATCTGAAAGGTGTATCATGCTATAGGTGAATTCTGACATCCGACGGAACTGTATTCAAAGGCAAGGCAATGACTTTGTTTCTTTCAACAACCCACAGGTTCATGCATATGAAAGGTCAAACCGAGTCTATAACTACACTCTGGATCCATGTGGTCCAGTTTATATTACAATTGGCACTGGTGGAAGTAAAGAAGGATTAGCAACTGCTCATGCTGATGATCCTTCTAACTGTCCAGACCCCTCCTCTACATCAGATGAAAATATTTCTGGATTCTATGCTTCCAATTTTACATCAGGCCCTGCAGCCGGTATGTTTTGCTGGGATCGGCAACCTGAGTACAGTGCATATAGAGAAAGTAGCTTTGGTCACGGAATGCTAGAGGTCTGCTCCTGTCTCTCTAACAGCTCGGTTGCATTGCTGCAGAGGATTGCAAAGCCTGTCTGTTCACCATTTGTATAGGTCACATGAAAAGTTATATGAAATAGGAAGGTTCATCACATGCAAAATTCAGTTAAAAGATAAGAAAAGATTACAGAAACTAGCACATTGAGGAAGTAGAATGGTATGAAAATCTTTTGTGCAATAGTTAGTCTCACTGCATTGTGTTTTGTAGTACATGTTATGTGAACAGAACTGCAGAAACTGAGGGATCAGTGGTTGTCCAGAGGAACAGAACATAACAGGCCTTCTGTATCTTGCAGGTGAAAAATGAAACTCATGCTTTGTGGAGCTTTCACCGAAATCAGGATGACTATGACATTGCTGCTGATATCATTTACATAGTGAAGGAGACTGAAAGATGCAACTGTAATCAAAGGTAACATTTATATTTTCAAGCTAATGGCATTGAGAGTTGCTGAAAATAGTATCAACTTCTCCATTCATACTTGGCTAAACGAATAGAGTGATGGCTGCATGCAGAAGCAGAACAGCTCAAGTGCCTAACTAGTACTTCATGTCATTTGCATTCCATAGTTTATTGTGTGAAAAAACATAAGCAATTCATTATACAATTATTGGCATTCTGACCTCATGTCAGGAACATTAAACAGGAAAAAGGTTCTCATAATAAGCGATTTGTTGATATTGTTGCATGTCTACTGCCTTCTTTTTCTTGGTTCTCTACTTTTAAACCCAAGCGTTTGCAACTTGTCATAGTGACTTCTAAGTCAACACTATATAAGCATAATAGGCCAAGATCCCAAGATTTTGCCTGTGACTGGTTATTTTATGATATTTGCCTCTATAATGCATACTTCATTAGATATTTTATTGATACTTTTCCATTTAGAGAAAAAGACGAGAGAGTTTTTGGTCCTGAGGGACAGTTTTTCACATCTAAATATTCAACAATAGGATGTATAAGCCTACAGGTATTGGTCTGCAATAGTTACAATTAACTCCTCAGCAACTAAATTTAATCAAAAAGAAACATTACAACTCATTTAAAGCTTAGCTAACAGTGCCTTCCCACCATTGCATGAGCACATGTATTAAAGATCAGAAACTACATGAAACTTTTCGACTTCTACCAAAACTGTCTACGGCTGTTCCCTGTGCACCTCTGCCTCAGAGCAATAACGTGGGTTAATGAGCAAACAATAGAACATATAAGCAGGAGATTAAAACTAAGATCATCATGGTCATAGACCCTGAAGAAGCTTTGGAGTTGTCTGTGGTTAGGGGAGGGGTTCTTCCTGTAGGATTCAGACCATTAGTGCCGACAGAGGTTGGTGGGGTTAGTGTGGTGGGATTGGTGGCCCCAGTTGTTGGCGTGGTACCTGTGGTTGTGCCTCCCGCCGTGCTAAAAAATGGCAAATGAAAATGATTCAAGACGTTAGTCCTTTCTCAACATCGATAAACTCAAGTTCATATGTCAATCCAAGATATAAGAACAGTCTTACACGGAAACATGGGACCATATTGTCTAGGACGACATGACACGAGTGTAACAAATTCTTAACTATATTATCTACTTGCATACACAAAGCACAACTTAGAGAAAGCATCATTGAAATTGTATTCTGGTTTTGCACTGAAGAACGGAGGCCACTAGGTCCAGCGCATTAACGCGTGGTCCTTAAAAGTAAAATTCACTTTCCATGTATGTAATAAATATCTAGTTCTTCAGCTTTGTTGGGAGAAATAATCATCAATGCTAAATAAAAGTGGAGAGGATCAATTACAAATTCTGCAGTACGAAGCATATCAGGGATCAAATATGGCTATGTAAAAGCCAGAACTGAGCGTTACAAAGTGGCTAGAAGGAAACACGAGAAGGGCGTCTTTGGCTCTCTAAAAGCATATGTTTGGCTAAATTCAGTAAACATTCCACCATCCCACACCCAAGGACTAAGCATCTTCACCAGCTCAGACTTAGCCAAATTCAATTTTGTTTTTTAACCAATGCTCTTTTAATGCTATACTTGTCAAAAGGTTTCTGTCTATATTCCAATGTTAATAAAATAAAAGATGCTTTTTTTTTTTACATTATGTTATGTTCACGTTTTCGAGTTTTACTCATCGTAAACTCCGAAGTCACTCCTAGTTTTCTAGCTTTATGACCATAGGTTTCAATCATATTCTGGTCAATATGCTTCAAGCATACCCTGGTCTGTCAAAATTGGGCCCCCCAAACGACTGTATGTCTGAATGAGCACAACATACAATGATGATAATAATGATATATAATCGAGTCACTACTAGATTTTGCACATAGCAATGGTGACAGGTTAAAACCGAAACCCAAGTTGCCATTAATGATCAAGAATTATACGTCGAAAACGTATTGATCAAGGTGTAGTAGCTAGTACCTCGAAGAAGAGGGATAAACACAAGATCCGTAACCTACAACGTCAACCAGAAACCAAGAAAACAACTTCCTTAATAGCAAAGCAACCATCTTTTATTTATGTAGATAGAGAAAAAGAGTGTAGCTATTACTGGGGTCGGTTGCAGCGATGGTGGCTGTGTGAGAGAAGTCACATGAGCCAGGAGCCATGGCTTTGCGCTGAAAGTAGCTGTTGAAAGCATAAGAAGCATGAGCCTGAATTGTGTTGGGCAAAAAGCACAAACCATTGGATTGTATAGGAGTGCAGTCAGCACCAGAAGCACATGCATAGTCTAGACTCGTCTGCAACGCCTGGTTGCTTGCATCGCTCCGAGCCACGCACCAGTTCGCTTCCACGACCACCACCCATGTGCGAATAGAAAACAAAATGGAGAGCAACGCTGAGAAAAAAGGAAGTCTCTTGGAGATTGTTTCCATGGAAGAGTAATGAGGCTAGTTGTGCAAGTGAGTCTGTGTGATGGGTTTAGTTGGTAAAGCAAAAAGGTAAGAGAATCTAAAGAAAAAAGAGGGTTATGGAGGACCAAATGGTTCTTTAGTTCTTTGCTCTTTTCTTCTTTATATAGAGCACAACTGAGTACGATCAATAAAAGAAAAGTGTTCCTCTACGATATATGGACGCATGTTCCTATATTTGGTGGATGCTAGCCTATTTTCACGCTGCAATTCTATATTAAAGTGAAGCATAACCCCAAAAAAAGAAACAAAAAGGCTAATAATCTCATTTATTTAAAGAAGTGTTTTAATACTAAGAAAACTGTTAGCAAGCCTTTATTTAACAATTTAATTAACCATTTACAAGAAAATATGTACGGTTGATCTAAATTAATTTTAAAATAATTAATATAAATCTTTTTTCATTATTTATAAAAATATTTTAAAAATACGTCAAATCGCATAAAAGATTTCTGAAGAAGTCAAGGACAGACAAGGTGAAATAAAAAAGCAGTAGCTTTTACTCATGGTGTAAATTTCACAATGTACAAATTTACATGTCAAAAGAAAAAGAAAAAAAATTGTTGTACACTCAACCCTCTGTCTGTGTGTCTTCTCCGTAGGGGTTTACTTTACTTACCCCATCAGTTTTTGGTATATACTGACAAAAGAATCAAATATCAGAAATTTTCATAAAACAAGATGTAGGCCTCACAACCAAGAACTTCTTCCAACGAAGCCTCTCGCACATAGGTATCACTAGCATGATACCACACATATCCCCCACTTTCTTTCTCTGCCTTCCCTTTGCCTCTGCCACCTCCTCCTCTCACGTATGCAACATAATGACCTCCTCTCATCGTTCCTTGATGCTCCACCACTCCAACTAGATGATAAACATATCTCTCCATGTCCAAGCACCTGTAACCATATTATACTTGATATCTCTCCTTGCCAATATACCAAAAAAGAAAACTCTTTATAACAATAACACCATGAACACTGTGCTCCACAAATTCAAAACAATAAAATGCATATTAAATTACCAATGTTTTGAAGTATCTCATAAGGCATATGCTTGGACTGAAGAAGCAAGAGATGCACATCATTATGGCTTAGATTCATGTTAACATATAGTTCAAAGGGGTGGATTTATTCAGAAAAAAACAAAAAAAAACAAAGCAAAACTCAAGAAAGCAAGGGTTCTGGAATATGATTCATCCTTCAAGCTACTAGTATAATAAGATGATACTAAAGGCTAACCTAACTGTTTGCCGACTTTCATCTCGATGCCTTTTTTGAACATCTATCATCTACTATTACATACTAGCAATATTATCATTATCAATTTTGTCAAAAGAACAAATTGTAAATAATTGCAAAGTGCAAAAATAGGCACACAAATTTGCACTACTTCATGAGGTGCCTAAATACGATCTACAGAAAAGCATATATAGATTGCTGAAAGGCCGAAAATGCAAACAAACTGCATCCAGAATTGCATCAATGCGCTCAGGACCCAGTCGACTACATCAAAATTGCAAACAATTACCTCAACAAACATTTCCCCAACCTTTTTTGCTCCACATACAAATTAAAAATATCAACAAAAAGGAATAGTCTAGTTGCTATGCAGTCAAGTGTTCAGAACAACTTATGGGCTCTCCTCAACATCCTTGTAATGTCTACTGAAGAACATAAGTTTACACATATAGTGCAACTAAACAGAAATATTTATTATCTAAGTTGCCCTAGTAACTAAAAAAAAAATACAGGTGCGGGCAAGGAATTTATAACACTAAATGGAATTAAGGGTTAGATAGCAATGTTAGTATCACAACCAAATAATTTCCAATTTTGTAACAGTTAGTCAGAGTGGCAAGGAAAGAGAAGATGGAGCCAAAGTGTATTGATTTTTTTCTCATTCATTTATCAGAAAGTCCTTGACCCTGAAGTTCTCCAAGAAGCTAACAACCCCATGCAGAACTTTAATTCAATTTCCCACTGAATAAACTACGTACTGCAGACATCTTTAAGTTATGCGGCTTTAAGAATCACAAACAAAAGTCAGAAAACATAATCAATTGACAAACATGATATGAAACCACTAATCTCATCCATTAGGTATAATCATAGCTCAAACCAAGTAAAATGTTTTCTTGTCTTAATATACTACTACCACTTGTGGTTCAACTATGAAGACAAACATCTTAAGAGGCATTGCATACATTATTGTGATAAACAATTCCGATGACCTTTTCAATAACATAAATACTAAAATTTAGTTTGTGATAATGTCTACAGTCATTCAATAAAATAATGCAAGTCAATAGTTGTTCAAGCATTGATGGATGTTGAAAATTAAAGCCAATCTGGAACCAAATGTACCACAGAACAATTAAGTATTGTGGTACAACCAATATAATTGAGTAGCTATCTATACCAAATGACACCAATTCAACCCATGAGAAAATAGCATTCATTTAAGACATTAGAAAAGCTGAATAAAATCAGCGAGATTAAGAATGCAAATCATACACTCACAAGGTAGTGTTGAATGGGTACCTGGGATCTATATAAGGTCTAAGGTCCAGTATCTCCCGGAAATTAACATGACCATTCAATTTAATTAAACGACCTCGTGCATCTTGGCTGAACCTCTTCAGATGGATGGTTAGAATAGGTGGGACTCTATCGATAAGGACCCTCTTAATTGCATCCCTCTTCACGTTAACTTCTTTACAACTCCCCTCTTCGTCTTCACTTTTTTCTGATTCACAGTTTCCATAGAACTTGGACTTGCTTTCCTGATCTTTGATGTCAGTACACCCAATGTTAGTAGACATATCAACACTACAAGAGTCAACAGCTGGACCGCCGAAACTTTCTTGAGATTCCTCAAAATCGGAAGAATGTGATTGTTCCACGAGTGCAGTATTAATCCCATCTTTCTTTTCTCCGTTTTTGGAAAAAGATGATCTCGTTCTGATTTCATCACTATCAATTTTTGTACAATTTTGATTGGAGTAGTAAACATTTTCATCTCGTAAAATCATTTTTCCCCCTGTGAAGTTGAGAAAAGAAAAAAGGTTTGTTAGTAAAGCGCCCATTACTGCAACTTGTAACATCAATAAACTGGACATATTCACATCTAAACTTGTTGGGGATTTTTGATATCAGTCTCACCTCTGCTTATCAAAGTTTCAGGCACATTTTCAGCTTGCTTCTTCTTTGCCTCCAACTTGTGCAGAATTTTTGAACAATTCTCACAATCCCAAGCATTATCATTAGAAAGAAGCTCTGGCTTCACAAAATGAGCCAAACAACTCTCAACTGAAACTGGAGATTCAGAGTTATCAACTTCATCAGGATCAGACTCACTGCAAGTTCCTGTTATAAAAGCAACTTCTGAAACTTTGCTATCTAAAGAGGGCCCTATTACAGGAGCAATAGAAACTTCAGGCTCATCAAATAAACCACCAAATCCATCAAAACCCACTTCATCTTGTTCATATTTCACAACTGATGACGAGGCCGCACCTTCTCCTTTCATAGACTCGTCGTTGATAAAACTATCTTCCTTGTATGGAAGCAACAGAACCTCTGAACTTTGAACCTGTAATGGCACCTCTTCTTCCCAAGAGTTCACAGAAGAATAATCTAATTTATTAATTGATTCCACCTCAATTGAACATACCTGATTATTTTCAATCAAGTTATCACTTAATACTGTCTCTCTGCACCAAGAATCCTGACCAATTGAATTATCAAATTCCTGCTCCTGCTCTTCTGGAATAGTTTCTGCTTCACAATAATCCATCCATGTGAAGTCGCATGAATCATCTGTTTCCTCTACTCTACCCTTGGAAATTTGCTCAGGGCCATATTCTGGAGCAGCAGATAATTTCTCTGAAACTAAGCCACCATCATCGACTGTACTAGTTGAGCCAACAGCATCTGGTATTGTAGTATCAAATGATTCCCCAAGAGAAGTAGTAGACTGTTTCTGGCATGAAGGTTCACCAATGGCTGATGAGTTGGAAGTTCTCTTGGCTAGCATTGCATCCGTATCTTTATTAGATTTTGGTCGAATCCTTCCTCCTCTTTTTGGAGGTAGCTTTGTCTTTTTGGCCCGAGAACCCGGTTGTATCTTTTTAGTTGGTGGTTTCTTGGTTGGAACTGAAAGTGAAAGATCCAAAAATGGCTCGTACACAGTTGAGGAATGCCCACATTCATTACAAGAAACAGTGCTAGAAATCCGACCTCCAAATTCAAAATCCACAAAAGTAGGACGATGATCTGTAGAGTGACAATCTCCCCCAGAAGCTTTTACTTGGTTTTTTGAAGCCAGCTCTTCAGTAGACAATTCATCAAGCAAGCAACGCAGTAATTCATGGCTGTCTTGCTGTTGATATCCCCTAAATTGAGGAGCCTTGGAACAAACACACCCAAAAAATGGCCTAGGGTTAATTACATTTTTCAAACCATTCTCAGGTTTTGATTCGACAAAAAGTTTCTTCAAAGCAATAAAAAGTGGTCCAAATGATGCATCCTGATTGAAGAAGTAATCTCGCAGCCTATTCATGGCTAAAAGGTTTTGCAACACAGAATTGAAGAAGCAAGTGTTCCCAAGGTTAACTAAGCCTCTCACAGAGTAGCCACTTCTTCCCTCCAATATATTTGAAGCACCAACCGCTGCTTTCGTTTCACTTGCAACACTACCAACTCCAAACCACAGATCTTCAACATCCACTGATGGCTGCTCAGACGATCGGGCCTTGATCAATTTCATAAGATCCTGCAATGGATCTTTCCTTTCACCATCTTCTCCTACTTGGTCAACTGGAATTAATAAATTGCATAGGAAACACCAACGAAGATGAGGGTTTTCCAGTTGGACCACCAACGAATGACGAGTATGTCTAGCATGGCGCATAGCATGACTTTGAGGTGTTGTTGGTAAACCAACTCCTCCACAACCATAATGCCCACACAATAAGCACATCCAAATAGCTTTCGAAACTGATTTGGAATCACGAGATGCATCCCCTTTCTTCTTTCCATGTTTACTCTTTCCCTTACCTCCCCTTCTGTCAGCTACACCTTCCCGACAATCTTCACACCTATAATCATGTGAAGACCTGAACTTCTCATTCAATATTTTTAAATCAAAACCCTTGTTAAGATGAGCACATGAGTTTTTCTCTTTTAGCGTGGGACTTCCATCGTTAACAGAATCAACAGTACCATTGCTTTCCTGCGGTACAACTTTGGGAGAAACTGTCTTTTGCAATGCGCGGGTCTTTTTCTTAACCCTTTTCCCCATTGGTCCCTAAAAGCAATAATTGGAAAGCAACAAAAGTAAGATATAAATGAAAATCAAAAGCAAAATTAACCAACATAAAAAACAAGCATCATATGCATCAACCGAACCACTGTCTCCAATTTTAATCAACTGATTGTTGCAGCTTACATTAGCAGATACAATCATAGATACGTTAAAAGGAACTAGAGAAGATGTCAAGAACTTATTGAAACTTTTCCATCCATTTATTCAATAAAACAGCAAAAAACTGCAGATGTAATAAGCAAAGTTAGGCAGAAGAACATCCAAGCCATGTTCTGATTAAGCAGAACCAATCAAACACCTTACACCAAAAAAAAACACACACACAAAACAAAAAAAGGTAGCAAGAAGGAAACTATCCACACGAAAATTATTATACAACAGTAAGAATGAAAACAAAGAGAGCCCATCACAGATTTGGAATCCTGCAGACGACCCAGACGATGATTCAGATGATGAAGTTAAAATAAGCTCTCCCAAAGTAATATTGGAAGCGAAGCAATACCACACAATAAACACTAATAAAACCGCAGAAAAGTAAAGATTACAACTTTACCAAAATACTGGAGGAAGGACCAGAGAGATTGGCTAGAACAGGGCTAAGGAAGCAATGTTACATGGGTTTTGGGAAAGAAGAAGATGGAACGTTGGAAGACAGAAGATTAGGATCCAAAGAAACGCTTAGGATGTTCGAAGTGGAAAGGCAAAAGTGAGATTGGTGTCTGGTCTTTAATGGGTTTGGGCACAACCTTCTCTATCTTTTTTAACGGAGAACAAATAATGGTGGGAGATTCAAGTTAAAAAGAATAGCAAGGTTAGTAGTTACAGGTAAAGTAAAACACAGCTAGGGTTTATATGTTTCGATAAATTGGCTTAAGCCAAGTATACGTAGGAGTTGGGAAAATTGGAACACTTTTTCCTTTTCACTCTTAATGTATAATTCAAACATAAAATTATTATTATTATTATTACTACTTTTTATTAATAATAATGTACATACCACAAGTTTTTTACTTAAATTTCTATACGACTAATTTGAAAGTTGCACTAAATAAATTGAAGGTTGGAGTTTAAATTCAATTTAATTTTACTATTGCCACATAGCTTCAATGGAACCTGAAGCTATGGGCAATAGGAGCCATGAATGGCTCTAATTAAAATTATATCTATAAATTAAAAAGATTAGGATATAATTTAAAAAATGTGTAATGGAATTTTATCATGATAGTGAGGAGTTAATATCGTTTTTAGGTAACAATTCATATAACATTTACGATGAAAACAAGGTCAACTCCAATTTCCAAGGTCATGTTGCGCTATATAAGATGAGTCGTTATGAAGTAGACCATTCCCCTGGGTTAGTGAAGGGAGGGTCCCATTGGTAAAGTAAAAAGAAAATCTGCTATGGTTATTCTGTACTTGAAAAAAGAAATTAAAAAATATAGTAATAATAAAAAGAAAAAAATATTATATTATAAAATAAGAGAAATTAACACCAAAAATATCTTTTTATAGTAAATTATTTATTATAAATAAATAAACCTAACAAAAAATCTAAAAACATCCTGAATCAAACCAATGATTAAAAAATCAAACCAGTTCAATCAATGATCTGATTACCGTACCGTACCGGTCGGTACCGGCCGGTACATACCGTGCCGGTCGGAAAACGGAACCGGTACGGCTATAATAATACCGGAAGTAAATTCCGGTTAGTACCGGCCGGGTTCGGTCGGTACCGGCCGGTACCCAGAAATCCAGAATTTTTTGGACCATTTCGGG
>JANVCQ010000005.1:10807466-10819300 GCA_025531925.1 Erythroxylum plowmanianum
ATGGGAGACTAACATCTGCTAATGGGCCATGGACATGTGGACTTGGGCCCGGGCCTAGCACAGCCGACCCAACCACTTGGTAATGTTGAAGTTTAACATAGACCAAAAACTTCACTATAGATTTCCCATCAGGGTGTTTCTTATCCACCAATTGCTTCGTTCAGTGTTAAAGCTTGATTTACCATTAATAATTTAGAATCACTTGCAAAATAAGGAACATATACATAAGGCAAAACCATATAGAACTTCAAATGGAAAGCATTGAGTGGTTAAATAAAAAAAGGTTATCATATCCACTGTGTTAGTGAAAAAAAAAGGAAAAATTAAATTGAAAAAGTTTATATGAATACAAGGCATTGTGAGAATCACTGTCCTAAGTCAGAAAGCCCACCTTTATGGTGCAGTAGGACAATGGGATCCGACCCCAGAGTTAATTTCTTTTCCACCTGCTTTGGTGCACTCCAAAAGGCGGAGTAGGAACTGTCTATAAGAGCAAAAGGTAAAGACTTGTATTTGATGAAGCTTAAAAGAACAAAAAAGAACAATGCTTAATAAATTTTTGTACTGAAGACGTGATGAGTGTGTAAAGAGGTCTGGAACGTTGTATGGAGAAAAATGAAAGAAAGTACGACAGATTGAGAAGCAGAAGTGGGTGTAAAGCAATGCATGGGTAGTATATATATATACTAAAAATAAGAACGTTGGGGTACAATAACAACGACAATTAAACCACATGAATGTAAGGCATTATGGTAATAAGCTGGGACGTTTTGCACGTTTGTGTAATAAAGATGTAATCCAGTATGGTGTAATAAAGTGGGACGTTTTGGAACAATCAATACCAACAATCCCCCACTTGGTCCAAAACATGAGAAAGAAATTGTCACAGTTTAAAAGAAAACCCAAATACTCTCATAAGAGGGTGGGTAGTCCCCCATAATCACGTAGGTGAGTCCATCAAGTGTGTACTGCTCACACCACCTAATATTAGGCTATGGAACTGATTAAGGATTAAACAATCCAACCTCATCAAACGTAGTAAGATTACGCTAAGGACGTAATTCAGCAACTGAATATATCTCAGTATTATTCCACAAACAAGGTACAAGTAAGTAGTCACTACATAACTTCGTTTGACCCGTTGAACTTGGTTTCCCAAGTCAAGTGTCCATCATGAAGTTACTATATAATTGGACTCAACCCTATCCCTTGAGCATGCTCTGAAACTAGTTTCCTACTTAAAGCTTTTGTAAACGGATCCGCTAAGTTTCTCTTCGACTTGACATAATCTAGAGAAATTACACAATGTCTAATTAAATTATGATAATTTTATGTATTAATATGATATGTCTATTTTTTTTCCATTATATGCCTTGTTCTTGGCAACATGAATGACAGCCTGCGAATTATAATGAGGGAACACAGAAGAAATTGGTTTTTCCAAAGCGAGATATTTGCTAAGAGATTCTTTAGTCATTCAACTTCCTGTCCTATCAATTCCAAAGTTATAAACTCAGCCTCCATTGTTGATCTCGCAATACATATTTGCTTAGATGATTTCCAAGAAACTGCAGCTCCTGCCAAAATAAAAACATAACCACTGATAGAGTGTATATCATCACTCTTCGTAACCTAATTAGCATTAGAATACCCCTCCAATACAAGAGGATGACCACTAAAAGATAATCCTTAATACATAGTACCTTTCAAGTACCTCAAAAAATGAATCAGTTCATTCCCATGCTCTTAAAGAGGATTATGAGTATATCTACTAAGTCTACTCAGGCAATATGTAATATCAGGACGAGAATAGTTTATCAAAAACGTCACACTACTAAGAATTTTAGCATACTCAACTTGGTTTACATTGTCAACAAGATTTTTCTTTAAAGTAACACATGCATCATAGGGAGTCTTGACTGGATCAACATTATAGTAACCAAACTTTTTCAAAATTTTCTCAATATAATGAGTTTGATTCAACCAAAAACTAGAGCCAATCCTATCAACTTTGATTCCTAAAATAAAGTCCATAGGTCCAAGATCTTTCATATCAAAAGAAGACTTTAGTAAACTCTTAGTAGTATCAATAATAGATAAGCTAGTACCAATAATAAGCATATCATTGATATAAAGAGTTATGATCACATAACCACTGGCATCTGATTTCACATAAATACAATAATCAACATCACAATAGGTGAAACTATGTTTGAAAATCTCACTTTCAAATTTCTCATGCCACTGTTTGAGAGCTTGTTTAAGTCCATACAAAGACTTAACCAACTTACACACCTTTTGCTCTTGACCAGACACTTTAAACCCCTCGAGCTGGATCATATAAATTTCCTCATCTAGATCACAATTCAAGAAAGTTGTCTTAACATCTATTTGGTGCACATTAAGTTTAAATAATGAGGCAATAGCAAACAACATCCTTATAGATGCAATTTTAGTAACAGGAGAGTAAGCGTCAAAAAAATTGAATCCTTCTTTTTGTTTAAAAGTTTTAATCACAAGTCTTGTATGCTTCCTTATAAGTTTTAGGATCTTCCTCAATAATATAAGTCACCACAAAAGCATCATCTATCTCCTCAGGTTTTGTCACCACAAAGGAAGTAATAAAGTCAGAACTAAAACTAATGGGTACTCTAACTCTTTTGCTCCTCTTTAGTTTAACAATTTCCTCTTCCTTTATGTCATCATTGGTAGAAGAACTAGGGACAAATTCTCTAGAAACTTGCACACTCACTTTCATAGGAAATATATCCTTAAAGAACACTGCATCTTTTGACTCTATAATTGGTCCATAAGTGTTAGATCCCTCTTTTTTAACCATAAATCTATAGGCAACACTATTAGAGGCATATCCCACAAAATTTGAATCAATGGTCTTAGACCCAATTTTCTTCCTTTTACATTCAGGTAGAGCAACTTTATCAAGACACCCCTACACTTTCAAAAAATGCAAGTTAGGTGGATAACCTTTCCAAATTTCATAAGGGGTTTGCTCTAGTTTCTTATGAGGGATTCTGTTTAGAACATAACAAGCTGAAAGAATAACTTCTCCTATATAAAATTAGGTAAACTGGAGGAAATCAACATTGCATTCATCATATCCTTAAGTGTTTGATTTTTTCTCTTGGCTATTCCATTTTGTTCATGTGTATAAGGGGCTGAAAGCTCATGAATAATCCCAACTTTTGCATAATACCATCTCGATCAGATCTTAATCTCTTAATTCTCCTTTCTAATTGGTTTTCAACTTCAGCTTTGTATTTCATAAACATTTCCTTTGCTTCATTTTTATTTTTCAATAAGTACATCTTAGTAAATCTAGAACAATCATCCATAAAGGTAATATAACATCTCTTGCCTCCTTTACTCATACAATTCTTAAAATCACCTAAGTCAATCTGCACCAAGTCCAACAATTGTGACTCTCTCTCGATCACTGACTTAAAAGGTTTCTTAAAGTGTTTAGCTTCAACACAAATTTAACATTTTTCCATTTCATTAGTGATCTGGTTAGGTAACAAGTTTAAGCTTTGTATCCTCTTAATTGACCTCACATTCACATGCCTACATCTAGAGTGTCATAAGTCTAAAGACTCAAAAATATAAGCAAAAGAAGTAAATGCATTCATTTCAACGTTAAGTACAAATAAGCCCCCACTACAAAACCCTTTTCCAACAAAGTTACCATTCTTAGTTAAAACTAGTTTATCAGAATTAAAGGTCGGTTTAACACTGACTTTGTTAAGCAATGCACCAGAAATCAAGTTTCTACGTACATCAAGAACAAATAAAATATTTTCTAATGCCAACACTTTTCCAAAAGTTAGTATGTGAGTGACTTTGTCAACTCCTTGGACAAGAACTTTGCTGGAGTTACCCATGTATTCAAATTCACCATCAACAGCATCATTACTCCTTAAACAAGTCCTTATTGGTGCAAATGTGGTGTGTGGCCCCTGTGTCAACGATCCACTCGACCAAATTTTCAGCACGGTTGACTTTGAGCACTATAGCAGTAATGATCTCCTCGTCATCACCAGCTTCATCCATATTAGCATGAGACTTACCAAAGTTCTCATGGTTACCTCGTTGATATCCTGTCTAGTTTCTTTTCCCCAACTATCACGATTTTTGTCCTTGGCTTTTCTTCTCATAGTTGATTCTAGCTTGACAATTGGCAACAGGATGGCTTGGCTTGTGACACCAGCCATACTCACTGTTAATCCTTTTGTGCTTAAATTGACCCTGTTTGATGTTGAAAGACTTGTTTTGTCTACCATTCTTCTTAAAGTTGCATTTCTATGTTCTACCATATGAGTCTTAACAGTAGGGACAAGGGTGAGTGTTTTGGTCTCATCTTGTGTACGATTGGCATCCTCAATCTTTATATGTCCAACCAACTCCTAATGCTTCATGTCTTTCTTCTTATGCCTCAACAAGTTTTTATGCTCATTCTATGAGGCGGGTGGTTTCTCAATAAGGGCATTAGCTTGAAACAACTCACACATGTTCATACCTTCAACAAGGATTCAACAACTAGGTTTTCATACTCATATAGTTAGTCCATAATAGGCTTATCATCAACAACAGTAAATTTTAACCACCTAGCAACTGCATATTTCTTACTACCGGCATCATCAGCCTCATATTTCATTTCTAAAGCATCCCAAACTTCCTTAGCAGTTTTGTACTTGCAGGACATATCAAACAAATGGTTATCATATAGTTGGGTAACACTCCCTTGACGATATGGTTATCCTTAATAGTCTTAGGATCGATATTATCATTAGGAATCTCTTGAAATAGTACATAACCGATTTCATATTGCTGAAAGTAAAAAAAAAGAATTTTCTCAAATCATCTTTTAAAGTTTCTTCCATCTAAAGGCTATAATCTAGTAAGGTCAGGTATAATTTTCAGGGCCATAGTGAAAGAGGCAGAACCTATGTGAGGAACAGTAAATATAGAACATATGTTTGTCTCATTCACAAACGACATAATTCCAACTTATATTGAAATTAAATACACAAAAGCAAAAAAAAATACAGAAATTTCCAACAACCAATAGCAAACCTGAAAGTAGTAAAACAACACATTTTTCGACAACAGTAGTAATGCAACAAATATTTTTCCAATTTAGATTATTAGCGAAAAACAAGAAAAATTAAATTGGAACAACTTATCTGAATACAAAGCATCATGAGGATCACTGCCCTAAGTCGAAAATTCTCCCTCTATGGTGCAACAAGACAACGAGATCCGACCTTAGGGTTTATGTCTTCTTCAACAGCTTTGGTGTACTCCAAAGAGTGGAGTAGGAACTGTATACGAGAGAAAAAAGTAAAGACTAGTGTTTGATGAAGCTTAAAAAGAACAAAAATGAACAATGCTTGGTAACTTTGTAGTATAGACATAAATAAGTGTGTAAAAAGGTTTGGAACGTTGTATGGGAAAAAATGAAAGAAAGTACAACAGATTAAAAAGCGGAAGTGGGTTTAAAGCAATGCATATATACTAAAAATAAGAACGTTGGGGTATAATAATAACGAAAATTAAATCACATGAATGTAAGGCATTATGGTAATAAGCTGGGATATTTTGGACGTTTGTTTAATAAAGATGTAAGGCATTATGGTCTAATAAAGTGGGACGATTTGGAACAATCAATACGAACACATTGCTTGGTCAAAAGTTAGCCAATGATTCTAATGAGTTTGGTACTTATTTATCACACAGTGAAGATAAGTTTTCAATGTATGATTAAGAACTTTAGTCAAATGGATGGCATGTCGAAGAAATTGCAAAAGATACTACTTGAAGCTCGAAGAATTCCTATTTTACCTTTGGCTCAATATTTGCCTTTAATTTCCTTTTCTTAATATTTTATTTGCTTTTTATTCACAAATTGAAGGAAACAAAATGTTACTCCAATTAAAGCTTGAGAACAAACTTACATACTATTAGATCATATCACTTTACTTTGATGACAAAGTTTGAAGGTATGAAAATCTGCAAAATGTCTTATATACGTGACTTTTTTGATTAACTTAGGCACAGAATAACGTGTCTACATCATGAGCGTGTTTAGATAGATCATACATTAAAATGGCTCAAAGATGCTAATCAAAGCACTTGTTCGATGATGTGGTGACATATAATTAACAATAGAGTAATAAGTTTAGAAAGTGAGAGCACTACATTAGAAAGTGGGAGCACCTCTTCAAGACTAGAAAAATGGGTTAATAATGTGACAACGTAATCTGTATCTTTAAAAACTATGTTTCTTTGTGATTTTAGTGGAGTTATAAGCATAAAAGTGATAATTGCTTATTTACCAAAAAAAATTAGTAGAAGAAAGTGTGTAATTCTTTACTAACTTAGTAGGTAAATTGTCACCTAAATTCTTATAAACATATATAAAAACATGCTATGTTATTTATTTAAAGTGTTCATTGCTAAACAAAGTTTGATAATTTTGTAACAAATTCTTTTTTTTAAGAATTTTGATTAAGGAATTCTTGAATATTTATTATAAAGATTATTAGAAGTTTTAAGCTTTCCTTGTTTTTTTTTTTTTTTTGAGGGATCCTTGTATTATTTTTATAAATAACAATAAAAAGTTAAAATTCATTTGTCTCTTTTAATTTTATTGAGCCTGAAAGAAATATCTAAAAACTTCAGTAGAAGTTATTCCAATCACCAAAAAAATATTAAATTAAACTTTGATGATTATTCTTATTCTCATTCCTGTTGTATTCGAAAAAAGTTCCCGTGATACTTAAATAGTAAGACGAGATCCTGCTATCTTCACATCTTTGTTTCTTCCTTTAATCCAAAAATTTCCAAAGTCTCAGCTAGAGAATTGTTCTGTCTATATATGTGATACAGATTTTTTAACATTGTGCAAATAGATAGAATATTATTAATCAATTATTTGTAGTATGTATTTTTATATTTTTATTTGTTATACTTGGACTTTTATATGGATTTAAATTTGTTACTTTCATTGAATAATAATTTAATTAAATATGAAATTTGATAACTAATAAAATCTTCAAAAATCTAATATTTAATGCATACTATTATATCAATTCGAAACATGCATGATAAGAAAAAAAAGAAAAAGGTCGCAGCAACTTTAGAGTTTTTTAGCTTTAAAAAGTGACCAAATAAACGGCATGAAAGGATGAAACATGTATTGATTGCTTGAAAATTTAAAGTGAAGACAACAAAGTTTCAAACAAAAGCGATATAGAATAAGAGTGGGAATCTTCTCTGTAATGCTATGTCATTTTAATCATTGGACATAACTAGACAGCCTCTAAATTCATGTGCTGCCCAAAACGCCATCGTTTTAAACTAATTTAGCAGTTATTGCTATAATTATGGATTAAAATGTAATAAATTTTTACAAAATAGTTGTTTCTCTGTTAGATGGAAAAGATATAAAGAAAGCGGTGAAAGGAATTCCTTTTAAATAAAATATTATACTTTTTGGAGGCTCTATTCTATCTACATAAATGATATTCCTTCTTCTCTGAGCTTTTAGTCAACACCCTTATGTGGATATGAATTTTGTTGTAGTTTTTCATGGCAGCATACTAGCTAGGCTTAGATTAATCATGATCTTGCTTAGCTTACCGGCGAAGCGGATTGAAAAGTGGTGAAAGAAACTTGGTGACATCGATCCTTTTGGAGGTTCTATCTTGAATTTTTCTTGTAGTTTTCTAATTAACCCTTACCTTAATTTTCTGCCTTCAATGAAATTCAAATTTAAGAAATCTCCACAACACTAAACTGAATCACTGAGGTTGTTGGATGCCCAAATTTACATCTTTACTGGAAACGAGCAACTCTTATAAAATCGAACTCTGTTTATTTTATAATTTTATAAACAATCTCTGCATTTGTATAGAGGAGAATCATACATGGGTAGGCAACAGTCTTTTCTGCTTATGTTTTGGGATTCCAAATTTTGGCACAGAAGAGAGTTTCAAGGTATCAAGTCTCTACACAATCACGTCCTAACTAAACTATCATGTTATATTATATTCTATATATATGTTTGACGCTGGGTAGAGGTGTTTCTTATCATTAAACTGAATCAAGTGATGGCTAACTCAGTCTCATACCTCTCCTCTGCGTTACTTCTCATTCTTCTCATGGCATTTGTCATAGAAGCCTCCAATAGTATTGTGAGTACACTCTGTTTCTCTTTACTTATTATGAATCCGGCATCAAGTGAAACTATTCATATCACTTGCATTTTTTCTTATTTGTGAAAAAATTGCACGTCTTATTGCAGGATAGTCTTGATGGCAGAAGTAATTATAATAGGGTAAGTAACGATATAAATCTTATAGATTAGGCGTAGATGAGCTCAAAGGCTTCTACTAACAAATAAATGTTTGACAGGGCCCAGGAGTGAAATTGCTCCAGGTAGGAGGTAATGTATATATATCTTGATTCCCAATTTCTAATGCTTGTTTTATTATTATTATTATTGAGTGAATTTGTATGCTAAAAAGAATAATATTGGGGCACTGCAGATTGTCCAAAGCTATGCAAGTTTCGATGTCCAAATGACAAGGGGAAGGGGCCATGCATATTCCGGTGCACACAGTGCTGCATAACATGCATGTGTGTTCCTTCAGCCACGTATGCCAACAATTGGGAATGTCCATGCTACACCACTTGGAAGGATAGGGAAGGAATCCCCAAATGCCCCTGAAATTGAAAACACCTACAATGCTTAATGTGCATATATATACATCGTAGGTATTCTATGGAGGATGAGTTCGTAACAACTATATCACCGAAGTTGGATAGGACCATGTGTTCAGCTCATCTATTTATATAATATTTTATGCAATACTCTTACAAGATCACTTCCTTCCTATGTATAATTGGATCGATCAGTAATGGCGGTCTGATTAGCAATCAAGCATTTGTATTGTTGAAAGAAGGGTTAGAAAAGATGAAGCGAAACAAGGGTGTGGTTACGAACCAAGGACAAGTTACTTTTATACTTAATAAAAATGTGTCTAAACATATCCCAAAGCTTCGTATTTCTGGTGCATAAATTATACAAAATCTTAAAAAGGTTATTCTCATCTTCACCAATTAAACGTATCACATGTATGGACAAGATCAAGTTCACAAAAAGCTGGAATGGTTAGAGCTGCAATAAATGCTAATTTCCTAAAGTTAGAATTGGCCAATTAAAGAATCTGAGTGTGAAATTAGTTGAGCAAAATCGCAGGGGAGAAATGTGCAGCAACTCGATCTTTCACCACTACCAGCAACTTATTTTCTATTGTTCAAATTTATCTTATCATTTTGTTGTACTGAATTCTATTTTTCAGTAATTATATACATGCATATATATAAAAGATGTAAACGATAAATTACTTTTCTTTTCAGCTTATTCCTATTCATGACATCAAATCAGAGTTTTGCTATGATGAATATATGATCTTCATGGAAAACACTTACCGTTGTACCTGATCCTGAATATCAGCGTTAATATCGACAAATATTAATTAATACGTCATTCAGTTATTATATCTTGTTCATTTCAGGTAATGACTCATCCTCAAGTGCTATGCTAAGACTTTTACAGAAGTTTGGCTTCAATTACTAAATATGTTTGCTATGTAAATTAAAGCTAGGAATACCATGCATTTCATACACGTATTTACGTATCAAATCCATGCATATAAACATCATATATAACCGTATATATATATGAAACAAGCAGTGGAAATTCAAATGAATTATCTCCAGCCATTGCCTTCCACCGAAGATCTGAGAAGTTTGAAGTTTCTATCCTCTTCCTTAGCCAAGCGATGGTGTCAACAGATGATGCTTAGGTGAAGATAGGGGACCAAACAACTGGATATAAATCCACTCAAAACTACCCAAAGCTTTGGCCATCACAAAGACGATGAGTTGGGTAGATGGGCAACACAATATAGTGGGTAGGGCTTTAAGCTTTTAAATGGACCATATTAATAATTAGGAGATAAAACTTACATTCTCCCACTTGGTCCATTTAACCCAACACCACATATAACAAGAAATCAAATATTTGAATCATGGCGATAAGTCCTCTTATAGTGAGTAGTATCTTCCATGTATTACATATACAAAATTTCTCATTGCTAGCCCTTCAACTTAATGAATAAACCATATGTTTATTCTAGATCCAAATTAAACGACATTTCTCAACATCAATCAAAATATGTGTGCACAAAATTTATGAGAAAATATCAAACTGAATAAGAGTTCCATTGAATCAACAACTATACAATAAAATCACATTGTGGAACCAAGTCCCATATGCACTACGTGGTCCTTAAACTGCTTAAGTGGCATGCCTTTAGTTAAAGGATCCACAATCATCAAATCAGTGCTAATGTGCTCTATAACAACCTTCTTTTTCTTTACACGTTCTCTTATGGATAAATACTTAATGTCGATATGCTTGCTTCGACTTCCACTCTTGTTATTTTTAGCCATAAAGACCGCAGCGGAATTGTCACAATACAATTTTAACAGCTTAGAAATTGAATCAACAACTCTAAGCCCAGATATGAAACTCTTCAACCATACACTATGCGAGGTGGCCTCAAAACATGATACGAACTCAACCTCCATAATGGAAGTAACAGTCAGGTCTGCTTGACACTTCTCCAAAATACAACTCCACCAGCTAGCTTGAAAATATAACCAGATGTTGATTTCCTTGAATCAATGCAGCCAGCAAAGTCTGAATCGGAGTATCCAACCACTTCCAAGTTCTCCGTTCGTCTGTACAAAAGCATATAGTCTTTTGTGCCTTGAAGATAACTCAAAATTTTCTTTGCAGCTTTCTAGTGATCAATACCTGGATTACTCTGATATCTTCCTAAACAGCATAAGCAATGTCAGGTCGGGTGCAGACCTGAGCATACATAAGACTTCCTACAACTGAAGCATATGGAATGTTCTTCATGTGTTCCCGCTCAAAGTCATTTTTCGGATATTGATTCAAATTGAATCTATCACCCTTGACAATGGATGCTACACTTGGTGCATAATCTTTCATCCGAAATCTATCTAAAATTTTGTTGATATAGGTCTCTTGAGATAAACCCAAAATGCCTCGAGATCTTTCTCTATGGATCTTAATGCCAATGACATAAGATACCTCACCCATATCTTTCATATCAAAATTTTTTGAGAGAAAATGCTTCACCTCATATAGCAAACTCTTATCATTAGTTGCAAGCAAAATATCATCCATGTATGACACAAGAAAACAAGTCTTACTCCCACTGACCTTCTGGTATAAACACTGATCCATGATATTGTTGGAACCCGATCTCGGAACCAGATCTCAATCGGAAAAGCGAAAATACGAATCGGACACAAAGTGGCGGAACGAATCAAATTGAATCAGAAACCCAAAATTGGGCCAAAACAAACTACGAAACACAAACAAATTGAAATCGAAATCAAAAACGAAAACAAAAGAACGGGAATCGCAAACAAAACCGTATCGGAAAGCGAAAATGAATCAGATCGAATCAAAGCAAACATAAGGGTTCAATCGGAAACGAAGCATACAAACGAACAGATCAATCAAATCATAAAGCGGAACAAAGCGAAAGCGGATCCGACATTCGAAAATATACACGTATTGCGTTGGAAACCTTAGACTAAACTAATCCGAAATCGATCAAAACCGGTGTAAATTTTTTTTCTTTCTTTCTTATTTTTCATTCCTTTCATCTTTACTCAATCTTATACAAATCAAAACAATATAAGTTCCC
>JANVCQ010000005.1:10819400-10851960 GCA_025531925.1 Erythroxylum plowmanianum
AAGCTTTAAATTAAAGCCTAAATATTTGCATCAAGTCATAAATAATGCAAATAAATTAAATAATAATGCACAAAATATTTAATCTAATTTTTGCATGTATAATAAACATGAATTTATACACATAAAATTTGCAATTAATCACATGTAATTTGTGAAAAATTAAATAATTATTATATGCATGTCATAAAATTAAAGAAGACATAAAATTCAAAATTAATATTTTCATAAAATATTAATACCCAAAATTGATTTTATAATTAAAATCATAATATCAAAGGTTTGATCTGAAATAACCCAATTTATTACGAATATTAAAACAAAATTAATATTAATAATATATTTTTTATTTAAAAAAAGAAAATTCATTGTCTTCAACCTCCAGCCGGGTCGGGTGTGACCCGATTGGAACCACTCGGAGCCCCGACTGGAACCACTCGGAGCCCCGACTGGTTTGGCTTCCAGAAAACGCCAAATGACGAGGGACTGCCGACGATGGGACGAGGAAAGCCAGGTGTCACACACCAGACATAGCAGAACCGACCATGCAACGTTCACTAAATGGCAACTTCGACACCTTCACGCACGGCCATCATCCTCCCTTCTTCCCACATGGTTTTTATCACCGTTGAGCGCCCCAGGAAGCACAAAACACAATATAAACGTCTCAAGGAGGTCCAATATGTCGAAAAAATTAACAACCTCCAACATATATATATATACGGCAGAAAATGAACCAAAACAAAGGAAAACAGAGCAAGTGTTTCGGTGGTGTCTAAGGCAAGATAGAGGTAAGCTAGAAGCTCTGATACTAAATGTAAGTTAAAGCTAGGAATAGCATGCATTTCATACACATATTTACGTACCAAATCTATGCATATAAACATCATATATAATCGTATATATATATATATGAAACAAGTTACCTCCAGCCATTGCTTTCCACCGAAGATCTGAGAAGCTTGGAGCTTCTATCCTCTTCCTTAGCCAAGCTGGTGTCAACAAATGATGCTTAGGTGAAGATAGGGGACCAAACATCTGGATATAAACCCACTAAAAAACTATTCAAAGCTTTGGCCATCACAAAGACGATGAGTTAGGTAGATGGGCAACACAATATAATGGGTAGGGCTTTAAGCTTTTAAATAGACCATACTAATAATTATGAGATAAAACTTACATGCTAGTTGTTCTAGATCAAGAATTATGTCTTTTAAGGAACAAATTACTTTTACCAAACAAGAAGAGAAACCTATTAGTTAGTTTTTGCACTTGTGAAGAATATTAGTGATGAGTAAGCAATTATTGGTGATCTAGTTGATAAAACAGATATTATGATTCACATTCTTAAGGGTCTAGGTTCTGATTTTAGTAAAGATAATAGCTGCAAGACGGGCCCCTGAAACTCTAATAACATTTGAGGAACTGTATGACAAGCCTATAGATCATGAATTGTACCTCAAGCACATTTATACCGTAGCAGATTAATCACCTTATACTGATAACTGCATTAAACGATCCAATCATTCACGATAATGAAAAGGCGGCAATCAAAGTTATAATTCTATTAATTCTTGGCTGGGTAATTTTATAAAGAAGCGTCAATATTCAACTAGCCATTCAACCAATTTTGATCACAAACTGATTTGCCAATTTTGTGACAAAATTGATCGTATAACTTGTCAATGTTGTAAAGACAAGAAAATTTTATCTCACAAAATTGATCATATAACTCGTCAATGTTGTAAAGCCAAGAAAATTTTGACTCAACCAGCTGCAAATTTTACTAAAATAAAGAATGTATTAGAGAATAATTGGGTACTTGATAATAGGGTGACCAATCATATTACTCATGACTTTCAAAATCTTTTCTTGCATTCATCTACGAAGGAACTGATGAACTCATTATAGTGGATGGTATATGTCTGCCTATAACTTATATAAGTTCAATTGATTTACATTTTCAAAGTAAAATATGCTCACTCACTGAATTACTTTATGTTCGTACTATATATAACAATCTTATATTTGTTTCCTAATTTTGCAAAACAAATTATGCCTTAATTGATGTATTTTAAGATTCTGTAACAATTTGCTAGCTGGTTATTCCATAGGACCCGCTAATAATTGTTTTTGTTACTTTTTATTATTTTTATCAGTATATATCATGCTAAATTGTAGACAAAGGATAAGAATATTATCAAATACAATTTCCTTTTCTATAATCCCCTTCTCAATCTCCTTTCTCATCTCCTCTCTTATTTACCTCATCCCCCTTCTGTTACAAATTGGTATCAAAGCTTCCCAATCCCCAGTGAGCACTTCCACCCTGGCTAAAAGGAAAAACACAATTACAGGCAATATCAGATTCCAGATGAATATGGAAGAACGGGTCACCACCTTAAAAGAGCACCTTCATTCTTCTTTTGTCAAGCTGTAGGAAACCATAGAATGTAACTCAACGCGAATAGAAACATATTCGGCAAGGATTGACATAGTCGAATGGAACCTCAATGCCAAAATGGAGGAAATTATCCAACTAATTAGAGGTATAACCATGCGTACTAGGAGAGCAAACCCTCAAAGTTCTACCATGAGCGCATCGGGAGTTAAGTTGGGAGGTCCTGGAATATTACTGCAACCTGCGGGAAGGGAGAAGGAGGGCAAGTTGAGGCAGCTGTATGAAGAGTTTGAGGAGCATGGTGGAAGTTATCGAGAGCCATCCCATCAAGATCCAACTTATGCTACCATAAACACCCTGCTGCCACGATTGGATTTCCCATTTTTTGAAGGTAGCAACCCTAGGTGTTAGGTTCAACGCTGTGAGAAGTACTTCAACATTTACAATATCAGTAAGCATCAGAAGCTAGAAATAGCTTCTATGTATTTAGAAGGGCATGCAAACATTTGGTTCTAAGGATGGGTGACACAAACTTAGTACTCAGATTGGGAATCCTTTGCATTAGTGCTATGTAGAAGGTTTGGTGACAGACATGGAGTTGAGGAATTTAACAAGCTTAAACAGTGGGGGAGAGTGGAGGCTTCCCAGGAACGTTTTGACGAGTTGAGATCTTTGATGTTGCAACTTAACCCTTCATTATCTGGGGCCTACTTTGTATCAAGCTTCATTAGCAGTTTAACTGAGGAGTTGAAATCAATGGTAAAAATATTCAAACCAGGAAGTTTTATAGAGGTGTTCAAGCAAGCAAGGTTGCAGGAAGTGTCCATTGATTCATTGATGAAGAAACAACGTAGAACCAACTACTATTGATCAAACCAAAATTCCCCATGGCCATTCACGTTACCAAAATCCTCTAACCCAATCCCAAATGCCTCTTGTTGTCCAACCACTGTACCATCCAACCTAAACATAGTCCGCCCACCACTTGCACCACTATACACTAAACAAAGTAGTTGGAACTTGTTTTCATTGTGGAGATAGATATGCCCCTGGTCACTAATGCACCAAGAACCAGTTCCACTGCATTCTCCGCTGTGAAAATGAAGAGCATGAGGCAAATGAGATATTAATCGAGAAAGAGTTAGAGGGTGAGCAGTAAAATGCTTATGATGAAGCATTGGAGGCTGAGGTACAGAATAATGAGCAAAGGGAGATATCTCTACATGTGCTTAAAGGGAAGGTTGCCTACATTACTATAAAAATTAGAGGAATGATTAATGGGTAGCCCTTATTGGTATTGGCAGATAGCAGGAGCACTCATAACTTCCTAGATCAGGAGATGATGAAATATTTGTACCTGTAACTACAACCAAGTTTTCCCTTGGTAGTTATGATTGCAAACAAGAGTAGTATGCATAGTAATTTTAAATGTCCTGATTTTGAATGGTGGATGAAGGGTATCAAATTCAAACCTGACCCTTGGGGGGGGGGGCGGGGATGTGTGACATGGTACTTGGAGTTGATTAGACAAAATTTTTTAGCCCGATACTTTTTTATTTAAGCAATTTATCAGTCTCATTTGACAGAGAAGGCAAGATAGTGGTATTAAAATAGACAAAATTTTTTAGCCCGATACTTTTTTATTTAAGCAATTTATCAGTCTCAATTGACAGAGAAGGCAAGATAGTGGTATTAAAAGGGTCAATGATGATCAGGAGTGTAAAGGACAACTTAGGAACACGACAAGTAAAATTCTCTACTAGTTAGTTTATATGCAAGAAATAGCTACCTTGTTTACGATTTGGCAAACAATAAAGCCTCAGCTTGCTACAGGGAATCCCCATATTCTAGCTGAGTTGTTATAACCTTTAGAAAAATTTGGGGATGTATTTGCATCACGTAAGGCCTTGCCCCACTATGAGAATGTGACCATCAAATACCTTTTACAAAAAGGTGCCCAAGTTATGAATCTTTGGCCTTATAGATATCCCTATTTTCTTAAAAGCATAGATTGAGAAATTGGCACAGAAAATGTTGGACTCAAGGATCATTAATTATAACCAGAGCCCATATGCTTCTCCTATTCTACTGGTGAAAAAGAAAGATGGAAGGTGGTCATTTTATGTTAATTACAGGTAGCTTAATTTAATCAAAGTCAAAAATAAATTCCTAATTCCTCATATTGAAGACTTGCTTAATGAATTACATAGTGCTAGATATTTTTTGAAGCTTGATCTCAGAGCTGTTTATCATCAAATTAGAATGGCAGAAGTAGACATACATAAGACAACATTTCGTATTCATTTGGGCCACTATGAATTTAAGGCAATGCCTTTCAGGCTCACTAATGGTCCAACTATTTTTCAATCCTTTATGAACAAAGTCTTTGCTCCCTACCTCCGAAAGTTCATATAAATCTTCTTCGATGATATATTACTGTACAACCCCTCACTTCTACAGCATGTCACTCATCTGCGTCTATCACTACAGTTTTTACGGGAAAATTAGTTACATGCTAAGCATTCCAAGGGCAAGTTTGGCCAACTACAAGTGGCATACGGGGTACCTTATTCATAAGGGTAAGGTCTCCACTGATCTTTCTAAAATTGACGCAATGATGTCCTAGCCTAGTCTTACTATTGTGCATGATCTAAAGGGATTTTTGGGTTTGACTTGGTATTATCGACGTTTTATTCTAAACTCTGGAGTGATAAGCAAGCCTTTAATAGAGCTCTTAAAAAGGGATTCTTTTAGTAGAGCAAAACAGTTCAAGACACCTTCGAGTGCATCAAAGTGGCCATGAGCATAGCACCGGTGTTGGCAATGCTTGACTTTTCCAAACCATTCATCTTAGAGATAGATGGTTGTGACAAGGGCATAGGCACATTGCTCATTCAAAGGCAACAACTAATGGCATTTCTCAGTAAAAGTCTTAGCACCAAGAATCAAGGGCTTTCAACATATGATAAAGAACTACTCGCTGTGTTATTAGCTGTTGAACATTGGAGACATTATTTAGAAGGCGGTCGCTTCATCATTAGAACGGATCAGGAGAGCTTAAAGTTCCTCTTGCAATAGAAACTTACTACATACATGCAAAAGAAGAGCCTAACTAAGCTTCTTGGGTTAGACTACATAATAATATATAGAAAGGGGGTCGAGAATAGAGCAGTTGATTCATTATCTCCAAAATTGGAGTACTTATCTTCTTATGCCATCTCTTGTATTATTTTAGCATGAATAGAAAACATGTTATGAAGCTACCTAGACAATAAATGGGCACAAGAGTTCATAGCACAAACAACCTTATAAGGCGTTGCTGCTGACACTAATTATTCGCTCGCGCAAAGTTTAATCTATTTCAACGGTGAAATCTATGTGGGATCAGCGAAGGAATTTAAGAAGTGATTGGTGGAATTTATGCATAGCTCAGCTATAGGTGGTCATGCTGGTGTTGAAGGAACTTTATAATGCCTTAAAACTATTTTCTACTGGCCATTAATAAAGCAACAAATAACTCAGTAGGTAGTTAATTATGGTGTTTGTCAACAATGCAAATATGAGAACATTCCCTACCCTAGTTTATTTTAACCCTTGGAAATACCATCGCATGCATGAGAGCATAAAAGTATAGATTGTGTTGAAGGACTACCCAAATCCAAAGGAAAGGATACCATATTTGTGGTCATCGATAAGCTTACTAAATATCGCCATTTCATTCTCCTGTACCACCCTTAGATAGCAAAGCAAGTAGCTGAGCTTTTTATGGACCAAATATATAAGTTGTATGGTCTTCCCTCTGCAATCATCTCTGATTGGAGCAAGGTTTTTAACAATTTGTTTTGGAAGGAATTATTTTCTGCCCTTGGCTCTCACCTCCAAATGAGCACCACATATCATCCACAAATAGATGGTCAGACGAAGGGTCTTAACCATTGTCTAGAGACCTATTTATGGTGCATGTGCCACCTCAACCAAAAGGAATAGAGCTCGTGGATTTCCCTTACGGAGTGGTGATACAACATAAATTACCACTTTGCTCTTCGTTTAACTCCATTTGAGGTGCTTTATGGTTACAAACCAATGCAGATTCCATTTGTTGTGGAATTTTGATCTCCAATAGCTTCAATTGAATCTTATTTGCAAAATAGGGCTAAGATGTTGGAAGTAAATGTAGAGTAATTAACAAAGGCACAAAGCAAGATAAAGCAGCAAGCTGATAAGCATTGCATCAAATGGGAATTTAATGTTGGTGATTGGGTCTACCTCAAATTTCAATTGTGTCAAAAACTTTCTATAAAGGTTAGGAAATCACTCAAATTGTCAATACGTTATTTTGGGCCTTACTAAATTCTTCAAAAAATTGGGGTTATTGTTTACAAACTTTCCCTCTCCAGCTCGGCTAAAAATCCACCCAATATTCCACGTGTCTCAATTAAAAGCTACAATTGGCAGAAAAGAGGTCATCTCGTACCAAGCTCGCATACCACTCTACGAAGATGGCCTACATATAGAGCCTGAGAAGGTACTGGAAAAGAGAATGATTCATATTAAAGGGAAAGTCATTTTGCAACTTTTGGTTTCATGGAAGGGATATCAACCAAATGACGCGAGTTGGGAGGATACTGACTTTGTTACTCAACAATTTCCTTACTGTTACTTGCTACTTAGACAAATTATGGACACCTTAAGGATAAGGTGTCAGTTAAAGGGCAAAAATGTAATGATTTGCTAACTGGTTATTCCATAGGACCCACTAACCATTGTTTTTGTTATTGCTTTTGTCAGTATATATTATACTGAATTATAGATGAGGATAGGAATATTATTGAATATAATTTCCTTTGTGGCATCTCCCTCCTCTCTCTCCTTTCTCATCTTCTCTTTTCTTTTCCTTATCCCCCTTCTGTTACAAATTCCTTTCTTAATAAGGATATCAACACGGGGACTATTATAACCCTTAGCTAGAATCTATAGCTTCAGTTGAATCTTACTTGCAAGATAAGGCTAAGATGATAGAAGTAATTAGAGAGCAATTAACAAAGGCACAAAACTAGATAAAGCAACAGGTTGATAAACATCGCACCGAATGGGAATTTAATGTTGGTGATTGGGTCTACCTCAAATTCCAACCATACTAACAACTTGCTATAGAGGTCAGGAAATCACTCAAAATGTCAGTACATTATTTTGGGCCTTACCAAATTCTACAAAAAAATTGGGGTTGTTGCCTACAAACTTTCCCTTTCCACCTCAGCTAAAATCCACCTAGTATTTCATGTGGCTCAATTAAAAGTCGCAATTGGTGGAAAAGAGGTCGTCTCGTAGCAAACTCGTATACCACTATATGAAAATGGCCCATATATAAGGCCTGAGAAGGTATTGAATGAGAGAATGATTCATATTAAAGGGAAAGTTTTTTTGTAATTTTTGGTTAAATGGAAGGGATATACCCATATGATGCTCGTTGAAAGGATGCTGACTTTGTCACTCAACAATTTCCTCACATGTCACTTGCAACTTAGAAAAATTATGGACACCTTAAGAATAAGGTGTTAGTTAAGGGGGAGGGAATGTAATGATTTGCCAGTTGGTTATTTTATAGGACCCACTAATCATTGTTTTTGTTATTTTTGTTATTGCTTTTGTCAATATATATCATGTTGAATTGTAGAGAAAGGATAGGAATATTATTGAATACAATTTCCTTTTCTCTCATCCCCCTCCTCTCTCTCTTTTCTCATTTTCTCTCTTCTTTTCCTCATCCCCCTTCTGTTACAAATTTCTTTCTTAATAAGGATCTCAACATGAGGACAATTATAACCCTTAGCTAGAATAAACATAACCTTTATAAGCTTCAAGCACCATCACCACTCACCTAGACCCTAAAAGTTTATCTTATTATTTATGCTTCTTCTTCTCAATGGCACCACTCTCTTAGACATTCCTTCAAAATTTTTTGAGTCATATCTTCAAACACTGTCAACTTCCTTTTGTAGTCATAATCTACCAGTGTTAGAGATGACAATCGATCAAGTCAGGCTCTAACCCTACCTACCCAAGCCTCAACCCTAGCCTTGGCCAGATCCCTGCCTATCGGGCCTGGACCTGAGTTGCCCAGCCTAAATTTTATTTTTAAAAAAAGCAAAGCGATGTCGTTTTATGCTACCGGTCAGGCTGAGTCAAGCCCGAGGCCTAACAACCAATCTTTTGGTAACTCGAGCTTATCTAGGTTTAGGCCTTTTGAGCTTCTTTATATAGATATTTGGGGATTGCTTTTTTTAAATCCATCAACATTTTTAATTGTCATTTTTGTTGATTATTATCCAAATATATTTAGTTATATCTTTTGAAATAGAAATATAATTGTTCTCTATTTTCCCCAATTCTAAAAAACTTGTTGAAACTTTTTTCAAATAACTCATTGTTATAGCTTATTATGATAGAGGGATGAATATTAAAAATTAGAACAATTCTTTCAAAACCATGATATCAATCATCTTCAAACTCCACTCTTCACTCAACAATATAATAGGTCTACTAAACAGAGAGTTAAACATCTTATTAAAATAACTCTCACCTTACTTCATCAGGCTTCACTACCTATTTCCTTTTAGACACCTAACTTATCAATTTATTACCCACTCCACTTCTCCACTCTCAATCTCCATATGCCAAACTATTTAACATTTTCCTAAATTATTTAAGTCCTAAAATATTTGGTTGTCTTTGTTATCTTTGGCTTTGGTCTCATAACAAAACTAAACTTGAACCCCATTTTAATCCATATATTTTTCATAAACTTTCCAACTTTACCGTGGACGTCTCTAACACAAATGAAAACAAAAGCAATCAAAAATCAAATAATAAAAAGCACAAGAAATTTGGTAAAACAGTTCGACACACCTTGCCTATGTCTGTGGAGCCCTCACCTAGCTTAATAATTTCACCAAAATACAATAGATTTATCCAAGGCTTTACTAAGTCAACACCACTAAACCCTTCACACTATCTCTCAACCTCACCTTCCGTGAGAGAATTTCACACCCAATAGTATGACCTCTTTGCACTAACCTCAACAAAAGATTTTCTCAATCAATGTTTAATGATAACGAAACAAAATAAACAACTCAAGTGATTAAACAAAATTCAACATAAACAAGAACATTTGAGAAAGAACAGAGAAACAACTCCCCTATGGAATTAGTTCCATCGAAACAGGTATGAAAGTTGTCAACACAAACTATGAGCTGAATCACGTAAACACCAGTATTAATTCACAGCTAGGATGAAGATGCCAGGTATAATAGCCCATGCAAATAACCCAACTTTCCTTCAGCCTATGACAACACCTTCCAAAATGATGGTCACGCATATAGCAGCACAAGAAGAGAATCCCAGATCACTTACATATCTACCTCAATTAGAAGTTGGTCTCACACTCACTTTTTTCGGCAATTTACCAAAAGAAGATTAATAGTTCACCAATGTATACACATCCCACAACCAATTAACCAATGCCAAAACTCCTATAAACACTCACTCATGTAAGCCTTCCTACGCAAGCCTTTATTGTTACACTTCTGAAATTCACGTAGTCACCCATGCTAGACCAACACCTAGAAATTCACGTAGTCATCCATGCAAAAAGAAATTCACGCGGTCATCTATGAAAGAAGAGAGATCACCCATCAATACCTGTATAGCCTTCAATCAACAACATAACACGGCAGCTCGAATTCAAGACATCAAAACGTAAAAACCCCAATAAATGACAGTTGTAGTTTTTCCAATATGTAATTAATGCCCACTACACTGTTGATATACTCACCACGAAATTCACTTCTGCTATATGATAGAGACAGGCACAACTCTAACAACAAAAGCTCTTTATCTTCTATCCACAAGATCTAGCAGTACACAATTCAATTACCAACATGATAATAGACTTCAATATTGCGTAGAATTCTTTCATAACTACAAGATTATAACCAATAGCTTTTTAAATCTAAGTCATTATCTAAATAATATCTTATATGTCCAATTAATAAATAAGATGCCAAAACTAATTACTTAGATATATAACATATATCCTAACAATCTCCCCCATTTTTGGCATTGTTTGTCACAAATATGAAACTCCTCCTAAATAACATAATTGGACATATAAGTATCAAATTCATAATTCAAAACGCATAATCATAAGAATCAACAACAGGTGCAGTAGAAGAATTATAAGCACGCCAAGATAACAATTTACCACCAGTCAATATACATGCCAACATATCATTACTTACCTCAATTCCATCTTTATAAGACTAATCAAATTCATAAACCCAATCAAATAAAGATGGGTGTTGCTAGTGTAGTGTGAGAGAGAGATACCCGAGAGAGAGACCCACATTGATGAGAGAGCTGAAGAGTCTTTGGTAGAGCTAAATAGAAGTCACAATGCAAACTACTAAAAAGATGGGACAACAACGACAACATGAAAACTAAGAACTAAAAAAGACAAATCTTTTTTAACATTTTTTTAAATAGCACAAAAAATAATTCAAAAATATAAAGTATATAGTCTCTGTGCCTCTCGAAGAAATTCAAACCTAGCCTTATTCTTCGTTATATTATCTTTGTCATCAGTTTCTTCTTCTGAAGTAACCAACTTGTCCTCTTTCTGACCAGTTTCTTTAAAAACAGTAACTAACTGTGAATATTTACAATTTCTTGTTTTTCCTTTACTACATTTTTATACTTGTAATTGACCCTCTCAAATCCAAGTGTGCTTCAGTACCATAGGCTGCTGCTGAAAATTTAATGAAGAGTGTCTAGATTTTTTATTTTGAACCCTTTGAAACATAATTTGTAACATCTTGTAGCATCTCGACCTTATGTGCTCGATAATTCCGCAAAAATGACACGTCGGTATAAATCTTCAATTCTTTCTCAATGTTTTTTATTCTCGGACAGATTTGGACCTATAATTTTTCTTCTCATTTACTTTAGAGCACTCACCCTTATAACCAATGCCTTGAAGATCCCTTTTATTCTTACCAATTTTCATTAACTTTTCTAGTTTTTTTAAGCCTCCATTCAACATTCTCAATCCCTTTTCGATTCTTACTAATTTCATTCTAGCTTCACCAAGCTCATCTAATGCAGACAACAACTTTTTCTCTAGATCTTGAATGATATTCTTCATAGAAGTGTTTTCCTCCTTCAACTTCTCATTTTTCTTACATGTTTGGACCCATTTATCATACATTAACTCAAAGGCTTCATAAATACCTTCTTTTTTTTATCTGAAGTACTGTCATCACAGTCATAATCTAAGATTGAGCTTTGAGCTGAATAGTTTGTGTTTTTTTTTTCTTTTTCTGAAATTTCCCGATTTACTCACTTTTTCATCTTCAGTTACTTCCTTCTTAGTTACTGTTAAACAAGTAACTCGACTTTTGTTGTACAAAGTAACTAAAGCAGCACTATTCACAATTTCTTCATTTCCGGATTCGTTATCACTCCAAGTGCTTATATAGGATTTCCCTTTTCTCTTATTCAAGATGTTAGCACACTCCGCTTGAACATGCCCAAAGCCTTAACACTCATGGCATTGAATTCTCTTTAACTTTCTTTCTCCCTTTTTAGTTTTGGCTTGTTGTTTGAAGTTATTGTTCGATGAGCTCCCACTGTTTTGCCTAAACTCAGTTATGTCCTTTTTCACTCTCTTCAGTCAATTACTAAACTCTTGTGTTAATAGCTCCATATCCTCACGCTCGTCGGATTCATTTTCTACATCATTCATACCTTTTCCAGTTTTAACCTGTAGTGTCAATCATTTGCTTCTTTCTTGTTTACCTTTTAAAAGATTCATTTCGAAATTTGTAAGAATTTCAATTACCTTCTACAATGACAAATCATTGATGTCATGGGCCTCCTCTATTGCTACAATTTTTGGAATAAATCTCGGAAATAATGATCTCAACGTCTTCTTGATAGTTTTAGATTGGAATATTTCTTCCCGAGTTGATGTGCCTGATTCGCTATATCTCGCAATCTTTCATGAAAGTCTCTAATAGTCTTATTTTCATCCATTTTTAGTTCTTCAAACCTCACAGCTAATATTTGAAGTTTTGACGCTATCACAGATTTGGACCCTTCATAAATAGTCTGCAAAGTATCCCACGCTTCTTTAACCGATTCACAAGCTGATATTATTGAGAAGCGTCCTTCATCAACAGCACTGAAAATTACATATAGTGCGTGTGAGTATCCAAATGCACTTTCTTCTTCGACTCTTATCCATTCAACTAGATCTTTTTGAATTGTCTCTCATTTATCATCAGTAATCATTGGATGCGTCCACTTATGTACTACTGAATGCCAAGCTTTTAAGCCCTGAGCTTGGATGAAGACTTTCATCCGTGATTTCCATGCAGGATAATTGGAACCATCCAATAGCGGTGGCCTAATAATTGATGCTCCTTCTCTTATGGACATAGTTGTGAAACCCAAAACTGCACCAACTTGATGTACTAAGATCTGAATCAGTGACCTTGCTCTGATACCAATTGAAAAAACCGAAGGAGGTAGTAGTTTTTGCAAATTTTCCAATTTTACTGTGGACGTCTCTAACACAAATGAAAATAAAAGCAATAAAAAATGAAATAATAAAAATCACTAGAAATTTAGTAATACAGTTCGATACACCTTGATTACGTCTGCAGGGCCCTCACTCAACTTAATACTTTCATTGAAGTACAATAGATTTACCCAAGGCTTTACTGAGCCGACACCACTCAACCCTTCACATTATCTCTCAACCTCACTTCTCTTGAAAGAATTTCATACTCAATAGTACAACCGCCTTATATTAACCTCAACAAAGGATTTTCTTAATCAATATTAAATGATAACGAAATAAAATAAACAACTCAAATGATTAAAAAATTCAACAAAAATAAGAACATTTGAGGAAGAACAGAGAAACTCCTACCCTATAGATTCAGTTCCACCGAAACAGGTATGAAAGTTGTCAGCACAAACTATGAGCTGAATCACGCCAACACCATTATTAATTCACAGCTACAGGATGAAGACGTCAGGTATAATAGCCCACGCAAATAACCTAACTTTCCTTTAGCCTATAACAACAGCTTCTAAAATGATGGTCACGCATATAACAACACAAGAAGAGAATCCCATATCACTCACATATCTACCTCAATTAGAAGTTAATCTCACACTCACATTTTTCAGCAATTTACCAAAAGAAGATTAATAGTTCACCAACGTAGACACATCCTACAACCAATCAACCAATGCCAAGACTCCAATAAAAAATCACTCATGCAAGCCTTCCTATGCAAGCCTTCATTGTTACACATATGAAATTCATGCAGTCACCCATGCTATACCAACATCCAAAAATTCATGCAGATATGTATGCATGAAGAAATTAACGCAATCAACCATAAAAGAAGAGAGATCACCCAACAACACCCGTGTAGCCTTCAATCAATAGCATAACACAACAGTAAGAATTCAAGACATCAAAATGTAAAAACCTTAATAAATGACAACTGCAGTGTTTCCCGTATGTAATTAATGCCCACTACACTGTTGATCCACTCACACACTAAATTCACTTCTGCTATATGATAGAGACATGCACGACTCTAATAGTAAAATCCCTTTATCTTATATCCACAAGATCCAGCAGTATACAATTCAATTACCAACATGATAATAGACTTCAATATTGCGTATAATTATTTCACATCTACAAGATTATCACCAATAACTTTTTGAATCTAGGTCATTATCCAATTAATATCTGATTTGTCCAATTAATAAATAAGATGCTAAAACTAATTACTTAGATATATAACATATATCCTAACATATTCTATTCCTAGTCTACCTCTTATATCTTCTCATCATTCGGTTCTTATTTTATCTTCCACAAACCTGAGATTCCAATCTGAATCCACTACTCCGTCCTTATCTATTGATATCACCCAATAACCACAATTGAAGCCATTTTTAGCTCCTATTGTTCTCCACCCAATCTACTACCTAACTACAATGAACCCATGGTGTAACAACTAGATCCTAAAACAAAATATTTAAACTTAAAGTAATTATTTAACCATAAAACACCTGTTACCATAATCAATTGAACTACATATAGTACTTCAAACTATGCAAGATCAAAAAAGGTATATGGTCATATCTATTAAATATAATGTTCATAGTCACAATGACATATAAGAACTTATACCTCTATAAACTCACTTTAATATGATTGATAATAAATAGATTTTTAGGGGTTTAAACGGGATCTAATCCAACTATTCAATGATAGAAAGCAAAGCTAGTGACTATTGCCTTTGAAATGTAATGGGTTCAATCTCTACTTAAAGAGTTGCAAATTCCTACCTCTACTTTTGTTCTATATTATGTCAATATTGGTACCACTTATACTTGCTCTTATTATGTTTAGCACTCTAAAATGAAGCATATTAAAATAGGCATGCAATTTGTACATTAATTGATGACTCAAGCTAAGCTGCATATTGCTCATGTTTTCTCTAAAGTTATGCTAATCGATCTTCTCACCAAGGTTGCCTTGAAGTCTCTTTTTTAGCATATCAAGCTAAGTTAGTAATGTTTAATGACACTATATCTTATAGGATCATATTATGGAAGATAGTCAAATCTTTATCAAGATAAGTTAGTAATGTTTAATGACACTATATCTTATAGGGTCATATTATGGAAGATAAGTCAAATCTTTATCAAGATAGTTGTATTTGACATGAAACAACTTATCAACTATATATTGTTCAAGTTTATATTTTAATTTTGTTGTAACTTAGTCTTACTTTTCAGCAACTATACTTGTATATATATGTGTCACATGTCAATGATAAAATGAGTTACTTCTCTTTTTCAATTTATTCCTCTTTACACACTAATTAAGTCTTAATTCTATAGGTTGCCAATAAAGGGTCTCTTTGTCTAGAAGGCATATTTAATATTTTCATCACTTTGGACATGTTGTTGGATGACAAGTCTTCATCAAAATTTCAATATTTTTCAATAATTAAAAGTTTTTGTGTAATGACTTTTTAATTACTTTTGCAAGAGCTTTCCTTTTTTATAATTATGGTCCTAAATTTAAAAGTCAAAATTTATCTATAAGATTTTATAATAGAAGTGTAGCATATTTGAAAAAATATATATTATAATCAAATTCCTTTATATGATTAAAAATTGAGAAAAATTTTTATTATTAAATTATTGAATAAAGCAAACTTCTTATGTGTTTTATAAAAATATATGAAACACAAGTGTTGATTTTTGTGGGATGGCATATATGTGTATGCTTGTGTGTTAAAAATAACTATATTTGCTTTAAAAACCTATGTGAAACATTATTTATTGTTTTATACATAAATTAATATTAAGGAGGAGAGCCAAAATAATCATAGTTTTGTTATCAAACTAAAGTAACTAAAAACCAAAGTGATGTTTGATTTTTCATTTTTGAATATAGAAAACATCTACACTTTATATCAATTACTGTAATTAGACATAGTAATAAATCAAATCGAGTTAGACTATTTCATAAGATGGTATGAATTTGATCGAATTTGAATTGCATGACTAGAGTTCAACTTAATCTTATTTAAACTTTCTAAATAGTTCAACTTAATCTTGTTTAAACTATCTAAAACAATATCATTTTAAAGAAAAATTTCAAAACAATATTGATTTAGTTTTAATTTTTTAAAATTTACAGACAAATCATCCGAATTGGGAGGAAGTTACCAAATCTAAATGCAACAAATGTTCATATGTTGTCGTAGACAATACTATCCTTGCTATTAATTCTTTAAATTTTAGTAATTTAGTCATTCATAAACAATATATCGGTATTCATTCTTAAACTTTTTCTTAGGCTAGTTATATAATATGTTAAAATTTAACGACTAACTAACAAATATTAAAGAGGGAATAAATTTAGAAATTGGAAATCGAAACTTTATACTAGAATTTAAGTTTAATAGATTTATTATATTATATATAATCGAAAAATAAGGTTATTTTACTAAAATTTTATAGATAAAAAATGAGAAGATACTCATTCTCTTTTTATATTTTACATTTATAGTATTTTTCTTTAGTGAATTTATTTTTATTTAATAAAAGTTTAGAATCTGGGCTATTAATTTGTAAAATACTAGTCAATCTTAAATAATATTCAAAATAAGAATATTGTCCAAAAATGTATATAGTTAGAAAATACTCATGCGTTCAGGAAGGATGAAACGCTTTTGAAGAAGAATGAAACGCTCCTGAAAAAGAATCTATTGATTCTCTCTTAATTGGTTAGATTGTAGGTATGATGATTTACTTTACAAGCAAGGTCTTTAGTTCAAGTCCAAGATAACCTAGCTACACCAAAGAAAAGAATAAAAGAAGCATTGGACTCTTTCATGCATGCTCCACCTGGCTCGGGAGATATAACTCAGTTGGTAGAGATCTGTTCTTACAATTGGGTTATTGCAATTACGAGTTATATGTCTAATTGTCTGGACGATAATGATAGTATCTTGTATCTGAATCGCTGCCTCACTCTTTCTAGGTAATGGGGAAGAAGATTGAACTATGTTAGAATATACAAATCTTGTTTTTTTTTTAAAATTTGATATTTCCGAGTTAATGAAAATAATGTTTATAAATTGGTTGCATAAAAACATAGATTCATGATTTCAAATTCTACTTATACAAAAGGAAAAATCAAAAGAAAGTGAAAAGAAAAGCTGATAACAAAACAAAGAACAAAAGAAAAGAAAAAACCCGGATGGAAATAACTGAAACTTAGGATAACATCCCATTGGCCCAAGTAATAAGAGGACTTATTTCATTAACCCACTCCAATCTTAGAAAACATATTTTATTAACTTCATTAATAATAGATAAGAATACCATTCATATGCTATTTTTTCAATTTCCCGAATGCCCTAAAGATATTACAGATTGGAATAGAGAAATGTATGTTAAATGCACCTATAATGGAGTTCAATTATTAGAAATATGATTTCCGAAAATTGGTTTATAGAGGGTATTCAAATAGCGATTCTATTTCCTTGGGTCTACTATGCATTGCCATTCGAAATCAAAATATTAGGATTGGACTTGTCAATCTATTCATAACCTTTCGAAGACAAACCATATATATTCTAACTCCTTTTACTTATAGGAGTACATCTTTGATCTATCAATTATGTTATGGTTGGAGTCCTACTCATGGCGACTTGGTGGAATTGAGAGAAGCTGTAGGTATTATTGTCGGTCAATCCATTGGAGTATTCATATGGGTCGAGTATTAAGAATGTTTCATGTGGGTGGAGTATTCATAGGGGGTATTGCAAAACATGTATTGAGCCCCCTCTAACAGACAAATAAAATTTAATGAGGATTTGGTTCATCCCACAAATACACGTCATGTGGATCCTACTTTTCTATGTTCTATAGACTTGTATGTAATTACTGAGACGGTATTCTGCCTAAAGAGTAAACACATGTATTAAATAAGAGAATACTAATGATTCTTATTTGATTGAATAAGTAAAATATATTTAATATAATTATTTTACTATATCCAAACTAATACCAATCCAACTCATTTCATGAATAAAATATGACTAATTAACCAATCAACCAAACTACTTGTTACATATAACAACTTTTTGTTGCATCGAAACATATAAATGCTAACTAATCTAACTAACATGTAACTTGGTAAAATGAAATGGTTGAATAATTGAAAAACAAGATTATTTGGGAACACACATTGAATGCTAAGATTACGAAGATTTCACTCCAACAATGTTTTTATTGTATCTTTTTTTATTGGGACAATAACCCATGGGAAGGAGTGATTTGAGGATGGGGAATTAGTATACTGGCTTGTTTTCTTCCTTCCCACTTTTTTGCTTAGTTCAATCGAAATTTTTTAAGAAAGTGCTGCAACAAAAATAAAAAACATATTTCACAATTTACACAAGACTCAGTACCAAATTCTAATAAATAATTATTCCTTCGTATTATGAATTTTGATTAAATTATTATAAATTCATTTGGATTAAAAATTCGTTTCTCAATACAAATCAAATTGATTTGATTTTTTCTCTATTTATTTGGAAGTTATTAATTTAAAAATAAGTAAATGACTGAATAACCAAAAACATATAAACATAAACATATAAAAAATATTTAAAATATATAAAAAAACATAAACATATGACATAAGTACAAGTGCCCTCGATTAGAAGTTGAAACATCAAAATAGCAGCTATGTATTTTTTTATGGTATGTTACGTGATCAACTTTACTAAACCTTAATACATACTCGACTTGTCTGCTATGGACTTATGGGTCGTGTTTGGTGAAGAGCTTTTCAGCTGTTTGACTCAAATGAGCTGTTTGACCTATATTGAAAAGCTATTTATTTGTTTAGTTAAGGGTTGGTTGGGTTGAATAACAAGCTCATTGAATGCAACGTTTGGAGTTAGCTAATTAGTTTATGCAAGTCTTACCCTTTATCATAATGAACACAGTTATACACAGTGGTGAGGTTTTACAATTGGGAATGATTCATATCTTTTTATTTTATTATTTTTTTGTTTTACGTTATTTGTACAAAAATTTCTCTAATTCCTGTTCGTTTGGGACTTTTGGGAAGAGATATTATGAACTTCTATTTTTAATTTAATTTTTATTTTGTATTTTTAAAATAAAAATATAAGAATAATTTAATATTAATAGAAATGCAATTATATTTTTATTATTGATAATAGTTATAAACTAAATAGATTTAAAAGTAATTATTTTTATAAATGCAATTAATTTTTATTATTGGCCATAGTTATAAATTAAATAAAATTAAAAATAATTTTTTGTAAATAAAATAATTAAATAAATATATGTTAATCTCTTATATAATATTTATTTATAAATTATGAACTATATTTTATTAAAATAAATAAATAATTAAATTAATTAATTAATATTATTGATTTTTAATCATTTTAAGCAAATATAAGTTTTTTTAGAAGTTAAATAAAAATTCATTATTGGCTTTTAAGGGCATCATAAAGGACATTAAAATCATATCCTTATAAGTCATTTTACACATAAACAGTTAATAGTAAATAGCTAACTTTACCAAACATATCTAACAAACAACTAATGTAATATGCTGATCAAATCAACTATTAGCTAACAACTAATGTAATAAGTTGATTGTCAAACAAGGCCATGGAGGTGTTTGACAAACAACTTATCTGTTGTTTTGAGCTTATTGACTAAAAGTTAGCTTTTTGATCATATTAAAAAACTATTGATGTGTTTGGTGAATAGTTTATTGGTTAGCTTATTTAACCCCAATAAGCTGATTTCTAATAGCTCTATGATCAGGCAAAAATTAGTAGGTAAAAAAACCAATTATATCCCCTTTTTATAACTTTTGAATTATGATATATATCGTATCTGTATCGTACTATAATTATAGATATTTTTAATTTATTAAATAACAAAATTCATAAATGTTATATAAAAAATACTAATATAATGTAGCTTGCTGCATCATTTATTTTGATAGAGAATTTAAAGTTGGTTATTATTATTATTATTATTATTATTATTATTATTATTATTATTATTATGTTTTTATTAAAGTTATAAACTTAATTTTTGTAAAATTAAATATCTATAATATAAATTCTTATAAGAATATTTAACGTAATACTAAGAAATATAATATTCACGCTCTTATAATTTTTTTAAAATTATGCATTCATAAATCTTTTTATACATCAATAGCTAATATTAAACTGCTAATTTTACCAAACATCTTTAATAAACAACTGATATTATCCGCTGATCAAATAAGCTAATATTAATCAGCTATCAGCTAGCCGCTAATAGGATCAGCTAGTAGCTAATACAATCTACTATTTGTCAAACATGACCTATATGTCCAATCACTTCTTTGAATATATTCATTTTTTTAATAACTATCTATTTATACTTAATGTAACCTCAAACCTGTTGGGTTTGGTCTCAACTTGATAGATTTGTATAAACAAATATTAGCATAAAAATTAAAAATGTCAGATATGTTATAAAAAGATCCTGACGTTTTAATTAATAAACTATATTAAATATACAGAAAAATCACAAAGTAAGAATATTTTAGAAATGTCATGTCAAAAAGGTTTAAACAAAAACTAAGATTATTTTAAAAAGATATAGACGTTAGCTGGAAAACCGTTTCTCAAGACATTTATATAAACAAATAAATATGTGTACTATATTACATTATGACATTGTTATTTATAAAAATGTACGCTACTTAAATTTCATTAAAAGGAATTTATAAAAATAGTAAAAATTGAAATTTAACCCAAATCTTAATCTTGGAGGCATCTTTTAAAAAAATTTCACATCAAATTAATTTCGAAAAGAAGGTAATAAATACTAATAATTGTATAACAAAAATAAATAATTATAATCATAGGTACAAAAGCATTGACTCTTCCACACACCCTCTTGTAGTTGTTGGCCTCAAATCAAAGGTTCTCTGTTCTCCACGCCTCCTCAACGCAGACATCACCGACAACAATGACCCATATCCTTTTGATTTCTCCTCTGTTTGATCTTTTCGTTATTGTTTTTGTTTTTTTTCTTAATTATGTTGAGAAGTCTGTGAATTTTTTTTCTTGACTCCGATCGCCGTCGCACGCGGCAACCAAAGAGAGCGCGATCGCGAAAGAGCTCAGGCTCGCGGCGGCGGCAAGGGAAGCAAGGGGAAAGATGACGGTTTGACTCCCGAGCAGCGCCGCGAAAGGTCAACCTTTAATTTTTTCTCTTCTTTTCTGATCTTTTTGTTGATTTCTTTTGTTCTTATGTGTTTTTTCTGTTTGCATTTTTTTGTGTGTAGAGACGCTAAAGCTCTTCAAGAAAAGGCTGCGAAGAAGGCGGCACAAGCAGCCTCCGGCGGCGAGTCCTCCGCCAGTAAAAATAATAAGAAGTAAAAAAAAAAAGCATATCTATCTATTGCTGATCTGCCGGTCTTTTTCAATATTATCCTTTTATTGTTGTCAACTTAATTGTTAAATTTAGATTCAGTTTTACGTGGTCAATAAGTTTACATCTTATTGATATTTGAGGTGCTTATCGGCCATGTTGTTGATGTAACATAACAGTTGGTGTTTTATCTAACAATTTAATGTTTGTGTTATAATCTACTATGTTGGTTTGGACATATTTGGCCTGAGATTTCATGATTAATTTTATCTGCCAATTTCATGGAGTTCTTAATTATGATATGAATTTCTAGGGTGCATATTATTGGCTTATGCTTGCTAGTTTTTGCAGATCATATGTGCGAGAGGGGAATGATGCATAAAAGCATATTAGATGCTTGCTTGTTCTTTCTGGGTAAGTTTAGGAGCAGTTCGCTTTTCTTTTCTTGATCCAAAGCTTTTGAAAACTTATCTGTCATTTAAAGATTAAGAACTTTAGTTAACTAATGATTTGGGAGCTTCCAATTTTGGATTTTTAACTAGATAGTATGAATGCCTATGCATGCAGACTGTTTCTCTTTATGCACTTGCCAGACAAAGGGAAGTAGTAATGTAGCACCCAGTAGATAATGAATCATTGTTTTTAGGCAACACTGCTTGCTATTGAAGAAACAAGTCAGTCTTTACTTGGTTTCTTGCTAGAAGCCAATATGTCCATTATATAGGTACACTTATTGTCTATGCGTAGAGATAACAGGCAATGGTTTGTGCTAGTCAGAGGATAAGTTAAACTTATGTGGGGACCTTTCAGACAACTTCCTTTGCCATTTAGGAGCAATCATTTTAAATGATGCAATATATCTTTAATTCATTATTCTAGAAACTTAGAAGAGAATTCTATGATACATCTGCAAGAAGATGACTTGTACTCGTTTCCTTTATTGGAAATAACTAGCGTTTGCAGTTTACACATTGTGACCAATATGTACAGGCAAGTACTCAAGTAAATACGAGGGTGTTGCTTAACTTCCTACTGTTACATTAACCTGTTTGACAATCAGTCCAACCAATAAATGAGGGTTTGAAGTTGGCTTTTGTTTCGTTTAGTAGGAGAGAATTTGGGAGGGATGTAGGTGGCTAGAACTTATATAGATGATTGTTTCAAAAATAGTCTACTAGCTCTCAAAAGGCGGGTCAAACTTCTAAGGGATTACATAGTGATGTATGAAAAATTAAGGACGTCAATTAAGGGAACATTATAAAAGACATTAATCGATTTGATACTGAAAAATGTTAATGATGCTAAAGTGTACATAGATTTATTCTGAGTATAAACCAGAGAGGATATAAAAGGCAGTCTATTAAACCTAAGATGTACATGCTGCCAGACCATCACCGTTGTTCATGCTTCTTGTATAAGGTGAAGCTTCTACTATGTGTCTGCCAATGGCTTTAAATTGCGTGCACCATTTCGTCTCCCAGAGCATGATGTATAACAATGCGAATGTGTACACTTCAGGGCATGCTGAGGTTGTGTCTGCAATGCTGTTTTGTTATCACCGTTTGATAGAGATTATGTTAGAGTTTTGTAAACTTGGAAATTTTAGATTATTAAATTGAGGAAGCAAGTTACCATTCAGAAGATGGACGAAGTTCTGTTCTTTTCTTTTTTAGTTGGTTTTAATGGTGTAAAAAGCATGATTCAATTATTTGACCGCTGTAGATTTAGGAAATGTTACGCGTTGCAGAAATTATGAGTAAATGACTTAGACATGTAGAGTTGCTGTACCAAAATGTGCATGTTTGATTGGTAATTGCTTTTTGATACGCACAAGGGGATGTTTTGCTGCAGCCTATTCGTGGATATGCATACCAATTCTCGTAGTTTAGAACAGTTATCGCATGAGAGCTTGGGGGTGCGAATTTTTGGCAGAGAGAGTTGGATTTATTTATCTGGAAATCAATAAACGAGTAAAAGTTCACACAAATCCAAGATACCGAAGAATTACACTACTGCTGTTGCTAAGACGACAATGAGAGATCAAATGCATGGGAGGAACTGTTGCATAGGTGTTAGCCATGCCAACCCGTACGTTCATGTTTACACCTCAACTCAAAACAAAACTCCAAGGGTGAGTCAGATAGATATCATTTAATAAATATGTATACCAATCGGTTCTTCAACAAGAAGACCCGCAAAATCCCGGCCTTTCTAGCCCAACTGACCCAAGTTGAGGAGTGGCCTATGAACTTTTCTGTAGATCCAATTGGTTCTTTCGTTCAAGTCAAACCTCTGTTTCCAACATTTTCCTTGTCACATTTTCGTAAAACATGTTTTCATCCTCGTTTACCAAAAAATATCAGCAACCAAAAAAAGCATAAATGACTACCATTAAATGAAAACTGGAAACGATAATAAAGATTGTTTTCTTATAGTCTTTTTATTTTTCTTTCGTTGGGAAAAGATTAAAAGTTTAAGAGCTTAATCAAGACACATGTGTCTTCCACCAACCGTAAAAGATAAAAAGGTGCCTTCATGCTGTATTTCAATGCTTGTTTTGGAAGTTGGAATATGTACATCTATTATCATAATTACACAAAACCTATTTGTGTTTGTGTGGCAATGTTAATGTATTTTTATATCCATATAGATGGAAGTAAGGAAGAGTGTTTAGGGTTGTGAAGGCACAAGCATTTATTGGTAAGAGTTGTCCAACATATGAAATTGTAGGTTATAAATTAACATGCCATCCACCCCACTTATCAAGCACGTTATTTTTCTTATAAACTATTTCTTAAAAATACTTTAAAAGACATGTTAATTGGAAACAACTCTCTACTATATTAGGGTAAGATTGTGTATTGCTGGACTTCTTCAAACTCTACATCTCAGTGAAACTCTCACTTAAAATGTTGTCGTTGTACTTTAAAAGACATCTTCATGAATACAATAGTTTACGATGAATTTATTGTTAAATACCCTCTTAAAAAAGTTGCTGATTCCGTCTTTAATGGGATTATTGATTGGTACTTTTTTGGTGTCATAAAGTTGTTAAATGTTAGATAAACCGGAGACTTTATTTTAATGTTTTCAAATCACATGGAATATTTCTTGTACAAGTGGCCTAAAAACGGAGAAAAAAAAAATCCTCACCCACCAAATAAACCAATAAGCCTCATGAATATATACAGTATTGATGTCACTAATTGCTTATGTGTTGTCCTACGTGGTCATTAACAAAACATGATAAATACAAACAAAAGGGATAGAATAAGAACAAAAAGGAAAGAGGTCAATGATATAAACAAGGGCTTATTTAAACACTTCCTGTAATGGAGTTGTTAGGGTTGCTTATTAACAATCTTTGTTTGGATTATCATAGGCGATGACTTTTTGTGATTAGGAGAAGCCAATACATATTGTTAATTAAACAAACTTATCCAAGCATTGTATTTTGTCCATGGGGAATGTATATGCCCACATAAAACCAGCTCGAGTTCATACAATCCCGCCACATTCTCTAAAAGTTTGTTGCAAGTTTTTGTCCTGTTAATGAAAGGGTTTAATACATCAGCCTGCATGTTGTTTGCTGGAACTCTCGATGACCTTTGTTGTGTTGAAGGGATATCTGACAAAGGGGTATAAAAAAAGATAATAAAAAGGACATACATTACAAGTTGGCTAGTAGAAAATAAAAAGTAAATATTGTTCGTTTTGTAAATACACTATAAGAATGAAACCAAAGAAAATGTATAGTAAAGAGTTATTTTCTATTGGTAATCTTGACTCTTATTATATCGTACGATTTCTTTTAAATTACCTTTTCCTCAATTCAAAGAGACAAATATATTAAACTTTTTTTATTTGTCAAATAACCATATAATATATTGTCATTTGAGCCAAATTTTTAATATGAATCAAACACTATTATAAGTTAATAAAAAATAAAATAAAAGTTACTTAAGAAAAATTTAATTATTTATCCCTTTGAAATAATATAAATTTAAATTTGACTATTTGAGATCACATATTTATTTATACGTATACATGCATAATAATTGATTTTAATATATTGAAGATTTTATTTATTTAATGCAATTCAATAATTAAATATTGAATATAAGATATAAATATATATTAATATTCTTCAATTTAATTAATAACTTGAATTAATAAAAAATAAAAAATTAACTAATAACAAATAATTATTTATCTCTTCTGAAATTCCTTCAAAAATTTTAAATTAAAATTCAATTATCTAAATTTAGAGTATGCGAATTAAGTACCATAATAAATTGAAATATGCGTTTAAATACAAGTTAACAAAAATTAAAAGTTGATTTGAAAAGGAAAGGAAAAAGGTGAAACGTGCACTTAAAAAGAGTGAGCCACTGAGAGACTATTATTAGACATGTAACTTATAATGGCAACAACTCAATCCTAAGAGTGGAGCTCTACCAAAACGATCTATGTGCTCTTGAACTAAGTGGAACATTTATGAAGGAATCAGATGCTTCTTGAGTGGAAGTTGAGGGATTAAATTGGCCACTTTCCTTATAAAATTGCAAATTTTCAAGTATTTAGTGCTCAAATATTGCATTTTTTGCTTTTATTAAAAAAAGGTTATGATTAATTACCTTCTTTGTAAATTAGTGTAGAATTCATTAACCTAAACGTGATTGTCCCATTAAAAAAAGAAAACAGTGAAGGGATTCAGTAATTTACTGAATTGATATTAGCCCATAGTCCTACTCCTAAAGTCAAGTTCTAAGCTCGTTTATCTCATCATTAACAAGTCTAAAATTAGTGGTCATTGGTGGCTGACCACAAACATTTAGACGTGTGGAGGCACTCTATTCGTTAGCCGCTTGCTCGATGCATACGTTTCTTTCGTCCACCAACCCAACGTCTTAGATTCCGGTGGCTTTTGCCCACATTTTCTGGATAACAGCCAATAGCAATATTGTTCGGCCATCATTAAGCTAATCAAAAAATGATGATGATAACGGTAATGACATTGATAATGAAGTTTTTGTATATAATATAAACCGTAAAGTGCACTAGCAGTCATGTTATCTACAGGGTATTATAATTTATTCCCACACAAACTTTAACTTACTTGTAGTGGTGGAAGTCATGATGGTACTCATGAGCAGATGGGTAAGTACAACTTAGTTTTCTGAGGAGAGGATAAGATTTTCTAGTCCATCTTCCTCGAGGGTTTGCTGTCTGTCTACGTATGATCATCTTTTATTATTGACAAAAGTTACATATACAAGATGGCATGACAATTGACACACACAAACACACTTGATATATATATATATCTCAAATGTATGATGATCCATGAATCTAGAGTACCATCAAATGGTAATTAAGGTACATGCTAGAATAGATATTCCAATATAGATGCCCTCAGAGGCTCTTTTATTCGGTACAAAAGGAAGGAAAACTGATGTATGGAATAGGGAATCTTCTTGAGCACTAAGATTCCATTTTGATGCAGTAGTTTTCATCTTACACTCTGGTCCCCTTTTTTTTGGTTTCTTATCTAACTCTATGTGGACCAACTTAGAATATTTGTGTATCTATAGGCTGGTTTTACATGATTGGAAGGCAAGGCCTAGGAAAGCTTTCTATCAAAATATAAACTTACAAGAGAGGGAAAAAAATTGCTTTTAAAGGAATATGAAAGGGAGAAAGGGAAAAAAGCTGAAGAGAAGTTACACAGTCAATTGCCAGGAGTCGTTGTGCTAGACATTCACATTTTTAATTTATATTCTCAGTTAAGTCTAAAGATCCTGAACGAGCAATTTTTTTAATTGACAATGCGTCAGACTCTTCAACTAAAAGGCTTTGAGGGTAGTTGTGAAGGTTAAGAAGCCTCCATCTTAGAAACTGTTTAAAAAAGGACAAAGGGCAACCCTTCCCTTTCTCTTTCTCCATTACATCAGAACAAAGATATATGCAGAATATTCACCATCAAACATGAAGTGGGAGACTGGATCTGTCATTAGTGCACTGGAACATTATAATATGTCATTGATCCTAAGATATGCTTAATTTCAATAATTTCAGTTTCATTTATGCAAGACTTGAGTTGGCATTCTTAACCATGTCCATGAGTCATTCATGCCTAACCAACAACTTAAGTTGTGAGAAGCAAAATTCTTATCTTCAAGAGGTTGAGAAATCAGAGGCTTGTGGAATGGAGGAGAATTTCAACAACTGAAGTTAAATGATATGTCATAAGGCAATAGGTTATGTCTGTCACATGCCGAGTCCTTCCTTTTAAATCCAAAAGTTAGAACTTCCATTTTCAATTCTTGTTGTTTGAGGCCCAAAATACAGGGAAGGAATAAAGAACATTGATAATGGGGGTAAAAGCAACATTGGAGAAACATGGTCTCATGTTTCTACTTTTTGATCATCAATATTAGACAGATAGAACACGTAAGGTTTATTTTAGCCAAGGACCATGTGCCAGCTCCGATATATAAAATTAAAATCACAAACAACTGCACTTTGGAAGAACTTGTTCACTTACATAGTTTAATTAAAACTGCCAAAAAAGTGAAAAGCTGGGCTCTTTGGAATCTCTTTCCTTCTATTGGCATTTCTACTCAGAATGGTCACACCAGGTGGCACTGACTAGAGATGGTAGCTTGAGATGATTGCAAACTAATACCACCCATCAGGGATTCTAATCATTTGCAGCAGAAATTTGGAGCTTCAAACAATGGCCCATTCCTCCTTCCTTTATTTTTTTTTTTCTCAATTGATGAAGTGCTTAGGTGGCTCCAAGCTTTTCCCAAAAGACAGGTACTGATGCTTCAAGAAAAGCCAAATAAGGTATACCTGTGCTCCTATAGCTTTAGCCATCTGTTAAGTATTCAAATGAATAAAAAACAGCCATGATTTCCTCATTAAGCAAATGAAGTTTGAAACGGTTCCTGTTCAAAGCTGATGATGCAAAAGGTAATATTTATTATTAGGCACATTAATATGTACTTTATGTCTAATTATCTGACTTCCACACTGATCATGAATCAAGTTGGTCACTCAATAAGATAATATTGCTAATAATCAAGCAAAGTTATCAATTATTTTTCTTAGTATTTTTCCTTTACCCTGATTTTGAAAGTTGATCATGATGCTACTTAACTTGAATGAGAAGGTAAAAGGGAAAAAAAGGTAAGAATATTATTCAAGTGGATGTTATAGATAGGCACTCACATGATCATTTGTAAATATAATGTCATGAACAAAGGTTTGAGGTTCTTCCAGTCACTTTCGCTGGAGAATATTCATCCATTCCATGAAGGCTAAATCACAGGTAAAACAATATGGCTGAGTTGTCAACTTTTGATTGGTATATTAAAATTGTGAATGGAAGGCACGAAAGAGGAGGTGCTAAGTTTATTCTTTCTTATTCTTTTTCAGAAATGGCAGATCTGACTCAGACGATAGCTTTATTGGGATAAAGTAGGTTCCTTCTCCTATTTGTAATTAAACTTAATAGATAGTCTCTCAAGAAGAGTGCTTTAGAATTATATATATATATACATATAGTTTAGTGCCCCCTCATTTGCATCATTTGTAACTCTTTCTTTGTATGTTCTGTCCTGACACCAAAGATTTACTCGTATGGAGGATCAGTTGCTTAAAATGGAAACCTTGATGGACAAGGATTATCCATCTTGCAATTTTTTTCGTATGGGAACAGGATTGAAGTATGCCCTAAGTCCAACAATTTGGAATGCCCTGACCGAAACTAGTTGTCAGGAAACTGGACGCGGAGGTATGAGATCTCCATCGGCATCAACGTCTACAGAAAGGTTGCTGTCAAGTTCTGAATCAAGTTCTTCGGTAGAGGAGGTTTCTGGCTTCAAATTGAACGCCAACATCTCTGGATTTGTTAAACAGGAAGAATCTAAACAAAGCCATGCAGGTACTGTTGTCTCAGGATTGAATCTTGTAAATCTAGGATCAGCATCTCTATCTGATATCAAGCAAAGCCGCACGCCCGTAAATTTTTTGAAATCATTCCCAGAACTAAACCGTGTTCAAGTATCTGAACCTCCTTCTCCATCTTCATTCCCATCCACATCAAAGATCCCAAATTTGACCTTGTTTTTGCAGGATCCTACCTTGTTAGATCCATCCAAGCAAACTGTAGATTCAATTGGCAAGAGCCAAACATGTCAACATGTGTCATCATTTCCCAACAATTCATTTTCGATGACACAACCAGGCCAACTGCATTGCCAACCATCTGGCAACGAATGGCTCACGATCAATCAAACCTTCACAAACCATTCTACAAAGGGTTTTAACGACTACTGGCTCAGCACAACCAAGACACAGCCAATGAAACACACGGGTCGACGAGTGCAGCATCAGAATCAGAAGTCTTCCCTGCTATCGTCACCAGGAAAGCTCTACAGAGGAGTGAGACAAAGGCACTGGGGCAAATGGGTGGCAGAGATTAGGTTACCAAGAAACCGTACAAGGGTCTGGTTAGGGACTTTTGACACAGCAGAAGAAGCCGCCGTCGCTTACGACACAGCAGCATACTTGTTACGTGGAGACTACGCACATTTGAACTTCCCAGATCACAAACATCAACTTAAAGCCAACTCCTTGAATGGAACCACAGCAGCTCTTCTTGAAGCAAAGTTACAAGCAATATCACAAGGCATTTCTAGTCAGAAGCACGTTAATCCAAGTTCAACATCCTCAAAATCGAATGAATACGAGACTAACACAAAGATCAAAGCTTTTGGCGAATACCCAACAAAGAAAGACTGGAAATATGAACCGGCAAACAAGGTTGAACTTGAATGTGAAGTGATTGAGAACAATAAGAGAAGTCATCATCATCAGGAGTTTGTAGTGTCTGATCATACGGAAGCCGCAGTTCAGTTAAGTAGGATGCCTTCATTGGACATGGACACCATCTGGGACGCTCTTTTATTCTCGGATTCATGATAATTCGGCCTCCATCTATGCAACCTCGGATCTGAGTTTGGTGATGGAGAGATTGCTGAAAGTTAACAGATCTTAAAATTTCACGTTCTGGCTTTGAATAGCATATACTTGACTCTTCTTGTTCTTTTATCTTTTTCTTCTTTTTTTTAAGCTTTTGCCTTTTTTATTTTTTCATCAGGAAGCGTAGAGTTTGGTTCCTTCCAGTATTACTTTTCATATTTTAGAAAATATATTGAATCTTCTTATAGATGGTTGATTGCTTCAATGATGCCTGCCACATATGCGGCCTTTCTCCTCTCTTTTCTTTCTTTTAACGCTTGCTTTTCTTATATTTTCCTTCTTTTAACTTTCCGATGGGTCTTATTAGTTTATACATCATGAATTTGCAGTTAAGTTGGGACAAATAAATTAAAAATACATGGTCAAGATGCCATCAGAATTAGTAAACTCATGTATCATTTTATCATATTAAAAAGATAATTATGGAGGTAATTAGTTTTTCAATTATCAAAACTAATTTGATGATCTAGTAAATTCTAAAATTAGTTTATCTGATAATTTCGTTAATTTTAAAATTAGTTTATTTTCTAAAGGTATTCACTTCTTATTTGTTTTTAACTAATTAGCTTGTCTTCTTCTAAAAAATTATATTCTTAACTGTATTATGTTTAGACCTCTTTTATTTAACTATATTTAAAATCTTATATTATTTTTATTCTATGACATTCTTAAAATTTTGAGTGTTGATAATGTAGATTTTTTAAACTCTTCCATCAACAAAAATGCAATTAGGATTAATTATAGTAAAACAAGATAGATGGGCACATAAAATCTATTTTGAATGTTATTATCATATTTACATATTTGTTAAATTTTCATAGTAAAGTATCAATAAAAATTGTTTGACAAATTATTCAATTTTAGGGATATTTGAAACTAAATTTTAGACTTTAAATTTATGAAAAGAAATTTTAAGAATCATAAAAATTTACAAGATTACGTGATATACTTTATAAAATAGCACAATATTTTCTTTCAATACGATAAAAAGCTACAAAACTCTAATAACTTACAACTAACTACAAAACTCTAATAACTTACAACTATCTTCTCCAAATTTTACCTATAAAATAGAAAAGAGAAGCGTTAAGGCTTAACTTCTTCTCACCAATATTAACACATAAAATTATGTGAGTAAGCAATCTCTTTATTCTTTTTAGTATTGTTGATTCTACAATTTTTTGTATTTGAGCAGTGCTTCAAATGTCAAAAGATCTTGAATTGAGATGAAAAATCCATAAGGTCATGGTGGGTCTGTATCATTTTGTTGTGTACGTAAAATGTGATCAAGTGTAGAGATTCTACTTGATCTAAGTTGTTAAATATTTAGTAAGACAAAAAAAGTAATAATAAGAAAATAGCAGAACAACAACTAAATAGCACCTTATGCAAAACAAATATATGGTTAAGAAAATTGTCAATTATAGCCTCCTTTGCCCTCTTGTTGGAAAGAAATATGAAATTTTATAGATCATTGATTAAGAAAGTCAAAAAAAATTTTAAAAATTTTTAGTTAGAAGAACATCGTGGCCCATTTTTCCTAATTCACTTCATTGTATAGAACTACATAATAGAAAATAAATGTGTCATTATCTTAAACTTACATTATACACTTTTGATGATCAAAAGATAAGTATTAGAGGAAAATGTCTTTCAAACTAGATCAAAATCTCCCTCTTGAAAGTCAAATATTGCAACTTCTCTAAAATTATCTCTTTCTTTCTTTAGTTCCTTTCCTTTATTGTCACTTTTATCATTAGCTTAATAAAACCTCTATAAATGAATATTTTTGGGACCTGAAAAATTATTATCATATACGGAGTTATTAATTTATTGATAAATGAATATTTTATTGATTTATCGTTAAATTAATATTTATTGATTTATAGAAAAATTTTTATTTTTTACATTATATTTGTCAAATTAAACAATTAAATTATTTCCATAACTAAGAAAAGAAAATAAATAAACAATTAATTAATGATGGTGCATTGTATCTAAGTTTATTAATCTTGT
>JANVCQ010000005.1:10883375-10910300 GCA_025531925.1 Erythroxylum plowmanianum
TTCTGAGAATACAGAATAGCAAAGGCAACACTCCTTTGCATCTTGCAGCTGCTCTTGGGAATGCGAGTATGTGCCATCACATGGCAAAAAGAGATCCAACGCTCCTTGCGGATCGAAATCTTGAGGGTGAAACTCCTCTTTTCTTGACAGCTGTTGGTGGCAAGCAAAAAGCTTTTCTTTGCCTCCATGATCATCACCAGAAGAATCTCAATCAAACTGAACAGTATGCTGTTTGCAGAAAGACTGGTAATGGGGATACCATACTCCATGCTGCCATCTCTGGAGAACATTTCAGTGGGTGTCATTCACAGTTCTTAGATCTTTTCTAGACATATGTTGGTCGAATCGTGATTATTGCATTAATCTCCCCACAGGTTTGGCATTTCAAATAATTCTCAAATATCCTGATCTGGTGAACTCCTTCAATGTAAGTGGCTGGTCACCTCTCCATGTCTTAGCCAACAATCCTACTACATTCAGAAGTGGCTGTCCTTTGGGATTGCTAGATCGTTTCTTCTACTTCTGTGAGTATCATTGTCCGAAAACTCTTTTAAGAAGTATGTCCTGTAACTCTTTTAAGTTGTGCTAATCTACGGGGTTTTCTTCTCCTGATAATACTCGGCATTTGCTATCTATAATTAACTTTTGAATGTGGGTCATATTTTGAAAGGCATACCTGTTGAAGAGCTTGAGGAGGAAATAATTGACCATAAAGCTTCGTTACACAAATCGGAAGTTAACGAAACCGTTCCCTCGTATCCAGCAACCTATCAGACGTGCATAAACGTCTTCCAAGTGATGAAAACTACTTTCAAAGTATTAAGTAGGTTGTTCGTACAAATTCTACGTACTTTATCATATACATGTGAATGAATGCTCGAGTTTAAAGGAGCTACTATTTTTACTTCCAGCTGGGGTGAGCAAAATAGGCTGCCAAATGAATTGCTTTTTTCCCAGAGTTAGGAAGAAAAACAGAAATGGTAACCCAAATGATGAAGAGAATCAGAAACCAGAAAACAGATTCGCTAACCAGAAGAGATCAGGAGCTGAAAAAGGTAAAGTTTCTACAACTATCACATAATAACTATTGATCCTTGATGCGGCATACAAAATACTGGCTATTGCTGCAATAAATCTGACACATCTGTTGTTGCTATAAATCAGAAAAACTAAACGAGGGAAAAAGTTATCCTCCCAACCAAGAAACTATTGTTCAAATTGGCAAGATTGCAATCAAGACCATACTGGTCGTTCTTGGCATTGGTAAGTATTATCCTCTCGTAGACTTTTTTTAACTTCATATTTGGGGAGAAGATATCAATTTTTGTGCAGCAAGCCATACCTATAGACAGCACAATCAGTAAGTATAACAACTTCTTATCTCTCTCTGTTTATAGACATGGATCTTTTTATTGAAACTCTAGCCAAATTTCTCGTTAGGCATCCAAACGGTATTGAAGGTCAAAGCCAAGAAGCAGAAACACGTATGGGCAACTCAGATAATGAATGAGCTGGTCGGCAAAACCTCATATTACAAGTACAGTGCAACTGGAAAGGATCCTCAGTATTCTATGCCTGGGCAAACTGGGAAGACAATTGAAGTTCCTGAAGCCCCATCAGCACCAGACGATCATGAGACATTTCAAACCTCGGATCCACATGTCGAGTTGAATCACAGAACTGCTAACCAAGAAAAACATCAGACTGAAAGGAACATGCATCGGGGGCAAGGTAGGCCATGTTACGTTTATGTAGGAGGGGGTTGCACTTGCAACTACATTTACCTTACTGTGGCAAAGAATCAGTAATTTACAACGTTTCCTTCCTGAAATCAAGACCGTCACATTTTTCCATGCAATCTCCAGAAAGTGATAACACATGCAGGGGAAATGATTGGTGAAATTAAGAAACAGACTTGTTGTTCCCGAACTTACTTCTAAACTTCAACCAATTGGTTAATTAAATGACTTTTTACATCCCGAACTGTCCTACGATAGAAGAAATTATTTGAGATCTATTTGTTGGTGTTAGCTTAAAAGCAACAGATAGCCGAGAAAGCTACTTAAAATGGAAAGCTATAATAAGGAAGATTAGGGCAAGTACGGTTAATAAATCCAACTCTCCAAGAAAAATTCGACGGATAATTGCATCAGTATATATCTAATGAATGCATCCTATGAATAGCTGTCATGATCAATATGATATTCTATAAACATTTGCAATCCCCACTGTGACGTTTCTGAAACTGATTTGTGAATACTAGACCAGTTCTGCAAACTTGGCAACAGACATGAAGCAGACAACTTTAGAACCATGCTAATAGCTTTCAGGAATGGAGTGACTGAAATGGTGAATGGCGTGACTGAAATGGTGGACAAGTTCCTCGAAAAATACCCCAATTCCGTCCAAGAGGAGAATCAAGAGTCAGCTATACTCACAGCAGCAAAGATGGGGGTAACTGAAATCGTGGATAGAATTTTAGGTGCATTCCCTGTTGCAGTCCAGGACTTGGACCGCCATGGAAAAAATGTTGTGCTCTTGGCAGTTGAAAACAGACAGATCGATGTTTACAAGCTGTTAATCAATAGAAAAACAATCCTCAAAGAACCTATGTTCCGCCAGGTAGACAATAAAGGAAACAGCGCATTGCATCTTGCTGCAAGGTATGGAAAGTATAGGCCATGGCTAATTCCAGGAGCTGCACTGCAGATGCAATGGGAGTTCAAGTGGTATCAGGTAGGCCTCTTGCCTCTTCTTTTCTAGTTTAACTTTTTTAACTCATTCCTACTTAGTCTAATCTTTGAATACTACAATCCTGGGGATAATAGACCAAACAGGAACTGTAAGTCAATGAAGTAGTTACTTGCTATGTTTGAACTAAAAACATGCGAATATATGCTTATGCAGTTTGTGAAGGATTCCATGCCAAAGCATTTCTTTGCTCATTACAATGACAAGTACGAGACTGCAGAGGAAGTCTTCACAGACACGCACAAAGAACTAGTAGCAAATGGCAGAGAATGGCTGACAAAAACATCAGAGTCCTGCTCTGTGGTTGCAGCACTCATTACTACAGTCTCATTTGCAACTGTCGCAACCGTACCAGGAGGTCTCAACCAAAGTAATGGCATACCTATTCTGGAAGATAAGAGTGGATTCGGTTTCTTTGCGATCTCGTCCTTTGTAGCCCTTTGCCTCTCATTGACTGCCTTGGTCTTCTTCTTGGCTATTCTTACTTCTCGGTACCAGGAAACCGATTTCTTCAAGAATTTGCCAAGGAAACTTCTTCTTGGTTTAACCTCACTGTTTGCGTCCATAGTTTGCATGATGATCTCATTCTGTGCAGGACATTTCTTCATACTGAAGAAGGACATGAGACAGATAGCATATCCAATTTATGGTGCAACATGCCTGCCAGTCACTCTGTTTGCTGTAGCAGAACTCACACTCTACTTTGATCTTATATTGGCTATACTAAAAAAGGTGCCTCAGCGGAGCTACAGGGAATGATGTTTCAACAGCTGTTCTTGTACGGGTATCATAGATTCTTATTGTTTTCTGCTCAGATCTATTCTCAGTTTCAACTTTTCTTTTCTATGATACCCGTACAATATATATACATATATATATATATAACAGGTATTGGATGGTATTCATTCATTATTACGGAGGGGGTTCTGTGGCAATAAGAAGCACTATAAACTTCCATTTTTGTCTTTACGTTGATAAATTCTCCCAACTGAAACAAAGTCAACATATACAACATGTAATTTTCGAATTTTATAATGGAAACAAACGGTTTTTGGAAACTTTTTAAGTTAACAAGATTTGAGACAAATGTGTGGTCGAGGATGTGATCTTTTCTAAAAATTAAAATAAGAGCTGACGACATGAGCATGTTGATGTAATAGAAGTGTCTCCGTTGAAAACTCAATTTGGAAGACGACATGTCTTGTGTTTAGAGAAGGTAGAAGGATTCAGAGTGTGGGATACCCCCGCCACAAAGCCCATGTCATATTCTAGAAAGTGATGGTGAAATTCAGAGTCTAAAATATGGTAGCATTCTAGGTCATGTATACGATAGTTAATCTTATTTATAAACACGTTTTTGACATATTTCAACTCTAAAAGGGTTCCATAACTTATTAGTGTCATGTTAAGAGTTATTTGAATAAAATCTTTAAGATATTGTTGCAAACCTAGTGCATTGTAACCATCATTATAATCAATTCAATAGTAAATTAGTCACTCTTGGCTCCTGAGGAAGTAGGCACGGTCAATTGGTTGAACTTGGTTAAAGAAAATTTGTTTCTTATTGTTTTCTGTTATACTCTTGTGTTAAACATATTTTCTCTATGAGGGGTTTTAGAATACAGTTGAAGCAAAAATGACTTTAGTCGCAAGAATTAAAATAAGTAATTTTAATGGAATTGAGAACTTCAAATTGAGGTAATATAAAGTCAAGGATTTGTTGGCACAATAAGGCAGATATGGATGAGCTCAACTTAGAGGAGTTGTAGATGTGAATAGTTGGAACCATCCCATTATGTCTAACGAACAATCAAAAAGTACTAGGATGGACCAAACCAAGCCCTTATCAATATAAAAGTCAGTAAATATCAAAGTGATGTAAATTTCTATATTTAGTACAACTTTATACCACTTCTATCCAAAAGAGTAAACGTTAATTTAGTGGAGGAACAAATCTTAATGCCTGAACGAAGGAATTAGCTTCTCAAGTAATACATAAAAGAGTTGACGTTTAACTTCTCAGGTGGCACAGACAAGTCTCGATTTTATCAACTACTATCCCCTCATATGCTTTCTCACAAGCACGGCTTAGCCAGCTTCAGTACTTCAGCCAACTGTAGATTTAAGTTCCAGGAGATGTTACAAGCTGCTGGTATGAGTTTGCCCACTGATCCCGAGCACATGCATTACAACTTAGTACACAAGAACTCGTCCAAATAGCACCATAACCAACTACTTCATCAGGATTGACTAAAGGAAAGCATATTTGCTTAAGAGCTTCTATGCATTCCCATGGAAACACTTCTCCACTGCTTTTTGTTTGAGATAACCTGAAAAAAACAAGCTTTGGTGATCAGCAACAATTGTTAATCTCTAGCAAAATAATAGTAAGACGATAAAAGATCAGAATGAACACTTCATTTCATTCTGACGACTGAACCAACACTATTCTTCAGCCTAAATGTCGAGCAAGTAAGTAGATTAATTAGAAACTCAAAACGTTAAAATTTAATTCGAATAGTAATAACGTAAGATAATCAACAATCCACAATTGAAGGTAAATATGCTATTGAATTAGAGCATACATACATAAAATAAGAGAGAGACAAATGAAAAATAGTATGTTGAGATATATAATGTAAACAAAACTTTTCTTTTATCAGTGAATATTCAATATCATCAACTTGGACTTGATCCATATCATCCATATGCTTTCATATGTGATTGCAGTATAAGCTGTTATATGATTTAAACTCTCTCTGTCACTATTTTAAATGCTTCAAATTGCTTATTCAAACATCTCAAAATACTTTGATGTCAGATAATTTAGTATGATCTACCATTACTATTATGTAATGTTATAATTACAATATGTTGCCCTGTAATTGCAAATAGATGGGCTAATCCTATTTAATAATATACCCTAGTATTTTGTGATCTTTTTGTTAGTGAATGAAGACCTTGTGACCGAATTCTTGTTTCTCTCTATTGTTTCACGTATATTGTACATTCACGAAAAACTTCTTATTGCTTATGCTTTTATAATATACTAGAAAGTGGGCAAGTATACATGATTGTTACATAGATATACCAACTATGTTTTAATCAATCAAAATTATGAAGCATAAATTAAACTATTAACAAAAGATTCAACAATTACAAATCAATAAATCTTGCCACCAGAAAACACAAATTGTTAGATGTAAATTTTGATAACAGAAAATTCCACTACAAAAAATTCGGAAGTTTGAGAAAAAAATATCACAAAATTAGCAAACTTTATCACATGGAACATCATTAATTCAACTGTATATAGCATACCTTAGATGGTGGATGTGGCAAAGAGGCCTGGCGGCCACATTTTCCATCTTCTTTTACCCTCCGAATCTCTTGAAGCTGGCTCACGACATTCTCCAGAAGTTTCAAATGATCTTTTTCCTTTTGCATGTACCCCATAGAGATGTTTAGCTTCTCTCTTCCACTCTGTACAATCCTTAACCTCTCTCTTAGCCATCCCACTTCATTGTCAATTTTAAACCTTTCATAATCAACTGCAGACATTGAATTTCTTCGCAGATCAGACAGCATTCGTTTGCTTTGCAAGGAATGTATTGGTGGCAAATCAGTTATTATGTCTGAACAGCTTCTGCTCATTTCCTGCCTGACCCCTCCTTTGCTCATTATTGGACTGTCACATGGTATTGGAATGGCTAGAGGAGGACTTCCTGATAACTTCTCATCTTCAATTTGATTAACCACAGAACATACATTAGATTGATCGTCAACAACATGAACATCATAAGCATAAGGTCCAGGATGCGACAAATCACTACATGAATCTTTTTTCTGTCTTTCTGAATCATCAAAACTACATGGTAGATCAATTTCGGTTCCAGCAGTAGTGTCAGTTGTCTCCAGTGATAATCCTTGGAGTGGACTGATGTTATCTCTCTGTTTCTGTACCTCCCTAACTGAGGGTGAGGTCTCCTCATGCAACACATTTTGATGGGAATTTGAGAAGTTGAACTGTGAACATGCTTCCTGTTCCTGCACGTCCATTACCTGATTGAGAGTATTTGTGTTTGGTAACACTGATACTAACCCTTTATCTTGAAATGCCTTGTTAATTTCATCAGTGCTACTTGAAAAATGTTTTTCCGATCTCTCATTTCTGGAGGGCCTATCCATGGACCCTTGCTTCAAAGACTCAACTTCATCCAACCCCGGAATAGATAATTCCTTTCCAAAACCTAGCTCATCAGCTTCAACTTTACATGCCAAATATTTGTTTAAATCTTCTACTTGTTCCTTCTCACTAGTTGATTCGTTAATTGTGTGCAATGTCGCAGTTATATCACCACTTGAATTCGACAACCAAGAAGCTCTTTTTACATGCGTGCTTTGCATTTCTTGCACATCGTAAGCTGACTGCTCATTTCCAACAATCAATTGCCTGTACGCTTCAACTTCTTGCTCCAAGTAATGCTTTTCCTGCTCTCTCCTTAATAGAATCTCTTTGAGAATATTCATTTCTTCAAAATCATAAGCAGATTTTTCTTCAATCATCCTCTGGTATTGCCTAGACTCCATCTCTATTTTAGCCTTCTCCTGTTGTAGCCGCAAAATCATTGCCATAGCTTCATCAGCAGCAGTAGCAGCAGCATTTCTTTCTTTCTCAAGCTCAAGGTACAAAACAGCACGAGCAGCATGCTCCTCTTCTAGTGCTTGTTCCAAAAGTGTGATCCTGTCCTCCACAGTATCATCATTATAAAACTCCTCTTGCTGATCAAGGACAACATTTTCTATGAGCTTATTCTCAGTGCCAGGTTCCATTGGTACAAAAAAACTGGTGACTCTTTCAGAGATATTAACTCCCATAGATGATTCCTCTCCACCTATATTACATTTTGTAATAATAACAAAGTTAGCATGTGCAGATGCAAGCAAATGGACATAATCTTAATCAAGTTCAAAACAATTATTCTGAAAGCAATGAGCAGTATAAAAGTCTCAAACCTAAATGCTATCACCTTAGAACATAAATTTAAGTGAAAAATAGAAAAAGAAACCCTTTTCACTGCCAAATAAGTGGGATAGCCCTTTCAAAGTTCAGTGCTACCATAATCAAATTGACATAATAAATTGGATCTTAAGAAAAACTGCTAGCTAATCCTTTTGGGTTTAAGTGTAGATGAGGCTAACACCTTCCCAGGTTATGGTACCTATCAACCCTCCAAATCTACAATCATTTAATAAAGTAAACACAAGACTACATTTGCTAAACGCCTACATTAACCTAACAAAGACATGTATGGAACTCAAAACCCTTCATTCTGTTTTCTTGGCAAAAAGGCAGTTGTAAGCACACAACACTCCTTTTCCCGAGTAGAGGTGGGTTTTGCATCATACATAGAAACATGAAATATATGGTATTACCATAAGAACAAAAGGATTTAACTAAAAATTCAATATATTAAGTCAAAGTCCAGGCTAGCACTCACAATGCAGAACATCAACAGCAGAACAAGAAGGATCATCGTTGCCTCCATTGCTATTATTCACAATTTTTAGGCCTCCAGTAGGAGACTCAGGATGAGACTGCTCATCTGATTGCAAAGGCTCATACGATGAAAAGGAGGACAAGCCGCCATTATGAAGAGAACCTTTCCGGCGCCTCCTAAGATCAGATCCAGCCTTCCGTGTCAATACCTGCTTCCCCTCGGCATGAGACCTTCCTTCCTTAACACCCTCCACACATATCACACCATCCTCAACACCTACTTCATCCTCCAATCCAACGCACTCATTTGTATTGTTGCAATCACTAATCAAATTCCCATCCAAAGGTGACCTCAAGTTCTTTTCCCATATAGAATCAAAAGGGAATCTTTTCTTGACACAACACTGAACAGAGGCAATATGCTCTGAAGGGCGATCTACAAGCACTCTCTGCCAACAGTTTTGCCTATGAGGATCGCCAAAAAGTCCATTGCAAGGACATGGCAGACGCAAGCCAAACAAACCCAGAAACTTTGAGGTCAAGTAAGCAAGAGCTGATGCACATAAGAGTAGATAAGTAATGGAGAGATCAAGGAATGCACCCACTAAGCCACTAAAGGTCCATGCTTCTATCTGTTGAAACGCCATTTTCTTCCAGAAAATAATGTGATGGCTATCTAATTGACAAAAACTGATTCTTTATTTGATTGCATAGAAACTGAGTCAAACTATGGATTAACCAATAGCAACAATAAAAATGATGTAAAAGAAGATTATCTCAGTAGAGCTAATAGAGATGTCCTGAAAACAAGAAACTTGCAATGTTTCGTTCCAGACACAGATGGAAAACCCCCATGAACATCTCTTTCAATTGCACCGGGATTCATTTGTCCAACTTCTTAGCAAGCATGTGAAATTAATCTGACAACAAACGCAGATGACTCACCGAGTTTGCAAAGTGAGTCGACTCAGTTGTTAACGCGGAAGGTTTAATTTGCAAGTCAATGACCGTCTTTACGTTCTGATTATATATATAAATTACAGTTTTGAATCTTTTAACGGCTTTGGGGAAAATTAAAAAGCGTTTATAAAATCTTCGGTTACAATTTCCCAGGAGGACCCGTTACGATACGACGCCGCTGGACGTCTAATTCAATCAGCCGACGCGACTCTGGATAATCATCCCCAACAGCCAATGAGGGTAGCAGTGAATGGGACCGGAGACCATTCCAAAATCCAAAGCTTAATTGTCAATACAACTACGAATTATTAACTAACATCTATTAACATTTCAAACAATTTATAAAAAATGCATTTTTTAAACAACAATTGAGTCAATGTGAAATTTATCCTTGCCCAGAAGTTGAAACTTGTCAATACGTCAGTGAATTAATTTTAAATTATTATTTATTTATAATTTCTCAATTATAAATTATTATGTACTAACAAAATAAAGCTTGCTGTGTAAATCTTTCTATCACAAATTTGACCCATTTTTGGCTTTTTTTATATAATTAAGTTTTTTTAAATGTTCCTCTTCGTATAATTGAACAAAATTACATTATGTATTGTGTTTTTATGCTGAGAGAATTGTTTTTTTTTAATATAAAGGAACTAAATGCTAGTAATCAAAATTCAGTAAAACTCGGTAGTACTCAAGTCCTTGCCGATCCCCTCTGATGAGATCCTGGACGGTTAAAGGGGGGCTCTCGAAGTATATGGAGTCCTGGACAAGTCTTTCCTGCAATAGCTACCAGTTGATGCACGCACTGATTCCTCTCCTGATGTATGTGTTGGATGCGCACCTTCCAATCCTGCTGGAGCACGCCTTGTATACCTGCCAATAGAAAGTAAGTACTATTAGTGTCAACAATGGGGGATGAAATCAAATTAATGATGCCGAGGGCATCAGTTTCCAAGATGAGCCGATGGTAATCAAGATCCCAGGCGAGGGAGAGGCCCGAGTGGACCCCCCATAGTTCGGCCGTAATGGAAGAATCGCGACCAATGTGCTAAAGAAAATCGCCGCACCATTGTCCTCGACTATCACGAATAAGGCCTCCGGCAGTAGCTAAGTCCGACCTGAGAGAATTGTTAATGACGAGAAAAAGTTAAGAAATTTTTATAAATCAACAAAATTGGTAACTAATACATTAGAATATGCTTTAGATTATTTTCAACATCCCAAAAATAATTGACAAGTTAAAGTTTAAAGATGAGAGTATGAAGGAATCAAATAATCTCATTTTCATAGGAAACAAAAATAAATTATATTGTATCATGAATAATATGATGATAATCATTTTTAATATGTTCATGAAAACAGGGTGATTATCACAATGGAGAATAGTAACTAATGAGTATAATGCCTATATCTTACAGTAATCACTGAGATCAAATAAACTTAAAGATACTATACATTATGGCTCAATATTCAACTTCAATAATAAAGCAAGGTAGGATTGTTTGTCTTAAGAAAGAAGCAAAAAATAATTCACATTAAATTAAAGCTTTTAGAATAAGAAATAAATGTTAAGAAAAACAAAGGCTACGAAATAACATCCTTTTAATATAACAAATGATAATATACACATGAATTGATTAATAATATGAACTACATAGGTAATGTTAAGTCAAGTGACCATGAGATAAATAAGATTGCTAACTAATTGTTGAGAAAATATCGTCACTTATATAATAATGGACATTAGACTCTATAGAGATGTGCATAGTTTTAGAATCTATGAGACTTGTACAAGAAATAAGCTTAGTAACATACTTGGCGTGAGTAAGTAGTACCAAATTAGTCCATTGATACTTTAAGACCAAGGAAGAAACTATAAAGTAATTCACTCATGAAAAATGATTTTTCACATCATGCATTAATATTTTTTTAACACCTAGATTCAAAAAAATTGAAATCTATTTTTCAAAAATGAAAAGGAGTCTCTCTTTTTTTTAATCAAATAGAGCATCTTTGATGAGATACTCAAATAAATATAATTAAAATGTTTCTACTTATTTTTATTTCTAATTTTTTCATATTGTTTATATCGAACTATTGATGAATAAAGGTTTTAAGATCAACAATACCTTAAAAATCACCGCCATTAATATTCATGTCATTGATATAAAAGAGAAGATAATTAGTCTTACAAAGAAATAGTGCATGATCATAATGATTTAACGAAACCAAATTGAAAGACAATGTAATTAAAACTTGGAAAACCAAACTCATGGTGCTTTCTTAAGATCATAGAAAGCCTTTAGTAGCCAACAAACCTTATTAGGTGGGTAAGTGTGGCCACAAGACAGTTACATATACACCTCTTCAGATAAATTATCACTGAAAAAATACATTCTTAAGATCCATTTGAAACAAATTCCATTATTTTACAGCAATAATGGAAATAAGACTTCAAATAAAAGTAAGATAACCAATTAGAGGAAAAGCCTCTTTCTAGTTAATATCACGACCAACTAAAAAAAAAGTCTCTTTATGGTTAATATCACATTCTTGTGTAAAGCCTTTTATGATAAGTCATGCTTTATAACTTTTAATAAAACCATTTGCATAAGTCTTGATTTTATAGATTTATTAATAATTAAACACCAATTTATCATAGGGTGATCAGTGAGTGCTTGAAGATCTTTTGTCAATATTTTTTGGTCATAAATAATAGACTCCTATCCTGAAATGATTAGGCGACCTGCCAGGCATCCCACGGTGACCCTACAGTTGATATCTGATCCAGCTGAAAAGTTCTCGTAGAGCTAAGCCTATTGTCCTTTTAACCAAAAAAGAACTTAACATTAAAAAGATATAAGTAGTGGATTAAAAAAAACATTTTTATTAAAAATTTTGATAACACAACGACTGTATTTTGACCTACCCAAAATTTTAAAAAATGTTGTAAAAGTGCAAAACGATTCTATAATCATCTCAAAATCTCCACTAAAAATTTTGGATTTCAAGTTCATTCACAAGCAATCGCAATAATTACTTCAATAATCTTAAAAATAAACTCATACATATTCATGCATTTAACTTTAAAACATTCATATACATACGTTTTTTTACACAAAATATATTCCAAAACATATTCATAAAGATACAAATGTTCTAAAAACTATTTACAAGGCAAAGATGCCTACACAATAGCACGTGAAGAAGTTAACTAATCGTGAGGTGGAGTCCCTACTATTGAGGCCTCTGATCGTGTACCTAGGAGGTTTCATTTAAAAACAAAAAAGAGAGCGTGAGCTAAACGAGCTCAATGAGTGCTAGAATTTCTATTCAAATCATATTTAATTATTTAAACCTCCCTAAAACAAATTCATCTCAATTTGCATAATTCAATATTTAATATAAAAAATATATATACTTCCTGAAATCAAGTTTTTCAAATCTCTTTTCAAATAAATAATGGAGGCATTAAAAATGTCATGAATTGCTTACACGATATAGCCTATCACTAACTTCTTTGCCATATGATACCCTCAGGAATAAAGTAACGAAGCTAGTTCTGTCTCGCTTACCCGCGACTGGTTAATCACTAGTGACGCAGTTGGTTCTACATTGCTTACCTGCACTAGGATAACCATTATAGATCAGTAGTTACAGAGCTTGTTCTACATCGCTTGCCCACAACTAGACAACCACTAGTAACGAAGCTGGCTTTACATTGATTACCCGTATTAGGTTAACCGTTATACATCGGTATATTAATATGTATAAAACCTATAGGTATACCATAAGCTAAAAATCATATCCTTTTTATCAATCAATAACATCATCTTAATATAAACTCAAATAGATTTAACTTTCAATTTTCAATTCATATAATGCTAAAAACATAAAATTGTACTAACAATATTCACTTATAATGCTTCATTCATATAAAACTCATAATCCATATTCACTTCACGATAGAATAGAAATCATTATCATAAAATACATTTAAAATGCACTCACCGTTAAGCAACTTTATCGCCAAGCACACTCATGCGTTGTGTGCATTTCATTTTCCTAAACAAGTGCATTTCGCTTAGGCATTTATTTTCAAATTCAAAAGTATCACATTAACACTATAAATTCAGTTTAATTGAAGTCGAGATTAGTATTTAATCGCGTAACGAGTACGCTAATCATATTTTCATTTACTACTAAAAGCTAACCTATTGTTCTCTGTTCCCAATTCTAACTTCCAAAGTCACTTAAAATCATATTTTTACCCAATCTAACTTATCAATTTCATCAAAACACTATCTCACTCACTTTAATTCACCACATCATGATGATGTATGATGAGTCACGGATATGACATATGTCGAGAAGCTATACCTCCACTTGTTCTTTACTTTTCACATAGCAAACGTTCAAATTAGGCTTTGAGGTCTTCTAGACATTCATTCCCCAATGTCTCTAGTTTCCATATCATTAAAAATTAGACCATTGGAAGTTCTAATTCAAGAAACATGCCTAAAACATCACAAGCTACTCCAACATAGGGGCAGCATCAGATCATCATTTTAATCTCAAATTACAACATGATTAAGCCAAAACTAGGTCAGGGTCTCTCCTAGGAATTTTTATTACTATATCTTAGGTTTCATATTCAATTGGAATCGCCCAATTTGGAAGTTTGTAGGTCAAGTTGTAGTCAAAACAAGAAGTCCGGTTCAAGTGATCCGAGAACCAAATACAAACATTCATTAACCATAATTCTTTCTCTTGTCATATTCATCCCTTAAATGCTTCCAAACTTATTATCTACTCCATGGCAAGTCAAAAATCATTATTTATCTGACATAAATCTATCCCATTAAAAAGCTCCAAAACTATAAATTTAGGTTAGGAAAACTTACCAATTTATCTTCCAATCTCTTAGTATTTGATGAGTACCTCCACTTGATCAAGATCTCTCCAATTTATGCTCCAAAATCATGAAAAATGGTAGCTGCACTCTTCTTCTCCATCCTTGGCCAAATGTCCCTTCTTCTCTCTTCTTTTCTCCCTTTTGTTTGGTCTCTCACGTTTATGTTCAAATGAAGACAATCTTGCTTTATTCTTTTTAATGCTCATTTAATGGATTTCACACTTCACCTTCCTATTGGTTCTCTTCTAATGACTCATTCTTCCACTAACACCATATAAAATGACCAAATTACCATTAATGATATGTAGAAAAAGACCAAATTGCCCTTTAATGACATGTAAAAAGACCAAATTGCCCTTTATTGAATTTAATTCATCAACTAACTGAATTAAATTCCAAAAATATTTCGCAACCATCTTACAATCGAATTGACCATGAAATACTCTAATTAGGGTCAATATTTATTGATTGGATGCTTTAAAATTTTTTGAATGAGTTTAAAACCATTAATACACATACTTTCCAAAAAGGGCATTTTAGTCCTAAATTTTTGGAATTCCTGAAATCCATCATATACGACTTATTTTCGATCTGTTTTAGTATCATTAAACTCTAATACTTATTCAGGATATTTTTCATTATTTTGAAGTTGGATCCCACAAAAATTAACTATTTATCCGAAAATATTCACCAAACGTGAAAATTTTTATTCAATGAAAAGAAAGTTTCAGGATTTTACAATAAAAGATTAAAACTAGTCTCACGATGTATGTGAGGCTCATAAGGTCTTAGTGATAGAACAAACATAATTATGAAAAAGAATAAAGGATTAACTTATACAGGTAGACCAATGAAGTGTATAAGAAGGTGAAGTAGATAGGGTAGAAGAAATTGGAAAAAGTCAAAATAGGTTCTACAGGTATAACATATTTTTTGGGAGAATTAAAAGGTTAGTCCTTATCAAAAGCACTATTTGTTGAAAAAAATTCATTAGAAAAAAGAGGTGTATGCAGATTCAATAGAAGAGATATAATAGGCTTGTCAATTTTTTGAAAGAAGGATTTAGTTGACAACACTTTACATTCCTAGAAAATAAGATGGCAATAAATCCAAAGATTTTTAGTGAGATTATCCAATTAATAATATTCCTTATGCTCAATACCGTATCCTAGAAAGCAACAAAGTTATGCTCTTAACTCTAATTTACTATACTCATATGGTTGATGAAGAATGAAACAAACACTGCCAAATACTTTTAAAATATGATATTTTAAAGGATAGATAGACAAACATTCACAAGGAGAAACATTATCAATGATTAAAGAAAGAGTCTAATTGATTGTGTAAACAATAGTAAGAGCAACTTCTTCCTAAAAGGTTCTAATAATTAATATGGTTCCAAAGCAAGAAATGGATATGGAAGTTTTTTATAAGATTTCCCTCTCTTTGAAATTTAAAGCATATACTCCCTTGCAAATTTCAGTTATAACTTGTTTTGTAAGATAAGGAGATCATAAAATTTTTAATATATTTAAATGGATATGTGTTTTCTTTTTGTATGCCTAATTTGTGATGATATTCCAAATCAAGATTTTTGAAGTATAGTTCCATTTTAGGGTAAAGCATGACATTTTGAAACTTGACATAAAACATAATCAACATTATTGGTTATGACATGAACCAAACAACCACTAAAAAAATTAAAGCTTTAATTTAGAATTGGAAAGATGATCCAATTGAACATATCAAATCTGAGAAGTAATAGAAGCAATAATATTGTTGGAAGGAAGAAGAAATGATATAAGTTCAAACAAGCGACCATCTTTACACTTGGTCCCAATGATCTCCCATATCTGTCAATCTTGCATAAATAACCACAAATTAAGAAATTGGACATTAACAACAAATCAAAATAATTGTTCAACAGATAAAATATTTAAGGTAACTTTAGGAATATAAAAAATAAATGAATTTGGTGATTGGTGTGTGGATTGTTCCTTTAGTTTGAACAGTTATGACTGGGTTATCTATAGTATGAATAATTGGTACAATAATGGGACATCTGTTGGATATGAAGGATGAAGAATCAAAAGACTTATAAATTAGCCCCCAATAACACCTAAGAGGGAAGTGAATTATTATAAAATTCATTAACTTTTCTAACCATTGTACTCAATTAACAACAATTAATATAAATAAAGAAGAGAAAATTGCTTAATATAAATTGATCAAAATATTGAACAATAATTTAAAAAGGATATGAAAGAAAGAATGCGAATCAATTTATAATGGTTCAAGAAATAACCCTTTTCCTACATCCACTCCTTCTATAATCTTGTTACGCAGTGGAAGGAAAATTTATTCCCATTTGGGACACCCTTAAGTATAATAAAATGGTTCCCCAACCAAAATCTTACAACTCAAAGTATGTCACTTTATCACTTGATAACTCCAAAGAGACTCACTCATACAAAAATGAGATAATGATGCTCAAAATGATTAAAAGCACTTATAAATGTGTGTAAAAGACATTCAAATGTTTTCTAGCACAAGAAATGATGACAAAACATATATTTATTTAGGAACCTCTACAAACTATTGGAGCTAAAAGTTAGTCGTTATAACAACTAGTTGTAAAGCTTTAATTAACTAATATAGCATATTGGTTGATCAATATCCATTGCATATCTGTAGAGAAACTGATCCATCAATAAGCATATTGGTCGACCAATATGGCATATTAGTTAACTAATACATCAACTAATATTACTGAAAACTCTTGGTATATCAAATTTGACAACTTTAACCTATATTAGTCAGCCACTAACCCATATAGGTCGATAAACCCCCTAAACACATGATTTTAATAACTTTGAATGCTCAAATTCAATTTGTTTAATGCAATTAGATTTAAAAAACTATCTAAAATGTTTCTTAAAGATCAAGAGGCTTTTCTATTGAAACTAAAAGCTCAATGCCTCTTGATGAATACAAATATTCATACAAGAAATGTGAAATGTCTATATATAGTAAGCCTTTTAAAATAAAAATGACTAAATAAGATTATAATTAATATTACAAACTAAAGAATGACCATAATGTTCCTTGTTCTTCTTTTGTTTTTGACTTGATCTTCACTTTGTAAGTTATAAACTTCATCTCTTGTTTTGTCAACTTCATGAGCTATTTTCTTAATTCTATGACTAGAACTTGTTTTCACATAAAATAATAAATCTATTATTAGTATTTATGTTTTATTATGACCAAAATGTCAATTAAAACCTCCTTTAGTTCAATAATCTCTCATTTTTTATGATGACAAAATGTTTATGATATTAGTGAATAGTAATAAATTTAAGCACACAAACAACTATTCATATTAAGATAATAATTAGGTCCCCTTAATTCATACATAATCATAAATTAATCAATAATAAAAGAGATTTTTAATTTCAATTAAGTGATATCCAATAAAAATAAAAGAAATATCCACACATAAGCTTAAGCATATTATAATTGTACTCAAGTATATATAAATCACATTTATACAAAAGTCACTCCCCTTAAATATCTTCACTTCCACTAAATCTACTATTATCAATCTTTCTTCCCCCTTTTAGAATTATCAAGAAGAAATAAATTATCCGAAAATTCATAATATAAAGTGTCATGCATCAAGCTAAATTGATTAAAAGATAAAAATGAATATGATCAAGCTTGGTAAGTTTATTTAAGGAAGATGATTATTGGACATTTAAAGAGTCAAAATAATTGTTTGAAAGATCAATTTTTATAAAAAAATCCCTAATTATGTCTAATTTAAAAAAGAAACTCTAATCTTAGTTTTGTGTCTAAGTTGAAAGATTCAATTAAAGTAATGAGAATTTGACAAAATTATAAATTGAAATTGTAACAAATATAAACATAATTACAATATACAACAATAAATTTCATAAAAGAATATATAATTTTGAAAGCCCAAAATTTTAAAAATAGTAAAAAATGCCTAAAATGTCAAAATTAAAAAAAATCAAAGATGCATCAATATAAGTGAAAGGGAGACAACCTTGATCATTATAGCATATTAAAGTCAAAGACTATCCATTACAAAGGCTAGTTCTAGAGCATGATTATTATAGCATATTGGTCAACCAATAGGCGTTAAATGTACTTATTCAGTACTGTTAAGATACTAGTTGAACAGTAGGCATATTAGTTGATCAATATGATAGATTGATTAACCAATACATCAACCGAGGTTACTACATACTTTTGGTAAATCAAATTTGATATTTTAACTTATATTGGTCAATCACCAACCTATCTAGGTCAACTAATATCCCTAAAAATATGATTTTAACAAATTTAAATGTTCAAATTCAATTTTTATTGTAATTATGATTTAAACACTTTCCAAAATGTTCCTTAAAGAGTGTCTGAAAGATTAAGAGACTTTTTTATTAAAATCAAAAGTTTCAATGTCTCTTGACGAATGAAAAGACTTGCAATAAAGTGATATAAAATGTTTATTCATGGTGAGCCTTTTAGAACATCAAAGTGACTAAATGAGATTACAATTAACATTACAAAATAAAGAATGGATTCATTATCCCTTGTTCTTCTTTTGTTTTTGACTTGGTCACTTTGTAAGTTACAAACGTCATCTATTCTTTTGTCAAATTCATAAACTATCTTCTTGAGTTTATAACTACTTCTTGTTCTCATATTCCTTCATATTAAAGTAACAAACCTACTAGTAGTGCATATCATCAAAATATTGATTAAAACTTTCCTTGATTTAATAATATGATTGCTAACAGTTAGAGTCAAATAAGCATAAGGGGAGTTACCTTATGTGACAAATAAATCTTGCAAGATGGATTTACCTAAATCTTATTGTAATTGGTAGAGAACGTCACATATGTCTTCCATAAAAAGCTTAAGACAAATGTTGCCAAAAGAGTCCCCAATAGTAGCATCAACAACTATGGTATGACAAGGGAAAGATGTAGTGCCCTTCCCAAAACTTTTATTATATTATAATCATTAATAATTAGAAATAAATTGACTATAATTTTTTTAGTAATTTTAATAATTCTTTCAAGATGGTCAACATGAAATTATGAGTAGAACTATTAATGTCTGACCACTAAAAGCAATTTTAGAGGATAAGTAGCAAGAATTACGTCAATTGAAAATGATGTTTATTTAGTTTGTATATAATATAAATGAGTTTTCTCAAAAACTAAATCTTTGATTATAATATCAAGTTTAGGCAAGAGGGTTTTGATAAAGTAAGGAACTTCGAAAGGACTCAAACTCATTTCTAAAGGTCATAAACAAATATCAAACATATTGTCAATCATGAATATCATCATAGACTTTAACACCTTTAGTATTAGGTCATATTGGTCATAAATGGCCAATTTATCCTATAAAGCTTGCAGTTTAGAGATATTGACATGTAGTTTGTCTTGGTTGTTGTTAAATATAATAAAGCTAACACTATAACTACAATTGATGAATATCATCAAATATTGAATAATGAGATTTTAACTGAAGAAAATCCAACTTGATGACATTAATATAAGTCTTATAGAATCATGTTAAGATCTAATGGTTCTTATCATGCCATTTCTCTAATTGGTCAATAAAAAATTTCATCTTCATTATTTTTCTTGGTAAAATTTGAAATTTTATCAATTATAATATGCCATAAAATTCTACTTTTAGAAAAACTACACTTCTCTTGAGTCAATAAATCCTAAGTTAATTCATAAAAATAATGTTAATTAACCTAAAATATGTTTAATAGAATCTATTATGCAAATAAGATAAGATAACCAATAAAACCAAGAAGGCAACAGACAAAACCAGTAGTCAGAGGTGGAATTTGTACAAACAAATGATAGATTTGGTTTCAAGATAGTAAAAAGCCTCAAGAATTGATTTGATAAAAAAAAAAACAAAAATGGTTGAAAATAGGCCAACCAATGTGATTGCTATTATGGACTAATGAATTAGGTCAGACCCAACAAATTTACAAGGCAGGCAGACATGACACCTTGGAGTAAGCATTAAAGGAAATATGACAAATACTAAATGGAGACACATGTTAAGAGAAAAAAAAGACACATTTCATAGAATATTATTACACTTGTCAATCAATGATTAGGACTTGTCAACAGTGTAGACAAGGGTTAAAACATGTGTTGATAAGTAATTAGGAAATGTATCAAGGGGTGATTGAGACACATTAAACTTTTCTAATTAATTGACATAACATTACTATGAAGATATGTGACATGATGTCATTGGGATTGTTACATTATAAAACTACCGTTTTATAAAGCATGTGGAGGATTACTGAGTTTTCTGTATCAATAAATAGCGGGTGCATCTACTGGTGTTTGGTGACACTTTTTATTTCATTTTATCGATCTATAATATACAACACAATGGTACAATTAAATCAATAATTAAAGTTGTTTTCATACTTCAATGAAGGAACAAATAAGTGGCTAATGACAGTTGATGTCAAAATATGGTGGTTGACGACAACGAATGATACACCAACAATAATAGTGAACACTAAGAGGCTCAAAGAAGCTTTAATAGTGAGTGAAAGAAAATAAAGAGAGAATTTATATAATGTATTGTACGTTTTATATAGAGAACTCTTATATCTTAATCCTCAGATAAGAAAAGCAAATTATCATCATCATCATCAATGCCTAGTTGAATCCCACACCAATCGTAGGGTCTGGAGAGGTCTAATAGTACGCAACCTTATCCCTACCTAAGTAAAGAGGTTGTTTTTGATAGATCCACATACAAATGTGACACAAAGATATTATTAAAAAAAGTCAAATAAACGTAAAAGATGACAAAAAACCTTCCAATAAAATAATAATTAAAAAATTAAAATAAAATAATAACAGCTTGAAAAAAGCTTAGAAGATAAAGTTTTAAGGAAATTGTAGTATAAATATACCTGATATGTTGCAAAGTTTTGCTTATACCTGATATGTTGCAAAGTTCTACTTACCATTTCTCAATTTGTGCTTTTCATCCTTGCCAGGGGCCATCCTTGGACTCAAAAATCTACTGAATCTACATAATGCCAAGAATCTCATCGTGACCGGAAAGTGTAACCTTCTCCTTCTTGAGGGAGAAAATCAAAGGCATACTATACATCAAGAAGATTTAGTTCTCTTATAATATGCAAATGTCCTCTCTAAATTCATCTTTGTCCGAGAACTTTCTGTTATTAACATTCTTCCCTAGTTGCATATTAGAGTTTCAACCATCATTTCTTCTTTTTATTTCTTTATGGTTCGTTCTTTTGCTTCACTTTCTTTAGAAAACATTGGTGTTTCACATATTATTTTTGTGTTTGTGTTGTTCCAAAACTTGGAACATCTTTATTGCTTTCTTTGGTTTGTGTCCTATATTGAAAGAGTAAGGGACTCTCACCTAGTTGATATATTATATTGTTTTGTGAGGCTTTGAATCAAGTCTCCTAAGAAGGGTATGGATACCACACACACAAATGCAAGCGCATCACCAGGCCCAACTTGGTTGTGGCATGATGTGGCAGTGTCGCTCATGTAATGTAAACCTTTTAGGCCCACTTGGTTAATTCATACATTTTAATACTTGTCAGTTGACCAATAACGTTCATCACATTATTACCCTCACTATACCAGTAACATTCATAATGTTATTAGCGTCTTTATTATGCAACGTTCATCACATTATAGGCGATAACTTTCATAACGTTAATGTACTTTAATATGTCTTTATTTCATTGTCATTGTATGAAGCTCTCCTTCTATATATACGACCCACACATCTATTTTTTTCTCTCCTCCCGCAGTCATGTTTTCTTTCATTTTTCTCCATACAATGCACATATCCAGCCACCTTTGAAAAAAAAATTGTCTTTTCTTTATTCTGCATTTGTCTGCTTTTCTTCTACATTTATGAAAATAGTTCTTACTCTACCCTTTGGGGTGCATCGAAGCTAGTGAGAAGACGTTAACTATAAGGTCAGATCCCATTATCCTATTGCACTATAAAAGAGGAATTTCTGACTTAGGGCAGCGAATTCACGACGTCTTGAATTCAGATAAACTGTTTTAATTTTATTTAGTGTTATTTCATTATTGTGCTCACAATCTAAGTCAAAAATATACGTTCTTGCTATTGTTTCTAGAAAATTGTTACATTTTTCTCCATATAACACACATATCCAGACATCTTTGAAAAAAAAATCTTCTTTGCTTTATTCTGCATTTGTCTGCTTTTCTGCTACATTTATGGAAACAGTTCTTACTCTACCTTTGGAGTACATCGAAGCTAGTGGAGAAGACAATAACGATAGGGTCAGATCCCGTTATCCTATTGCACCATAAAAGAGGAATTTTTGACTTAGGGCAGTGGTTTCACGACACCTTGAATTTAGATAAGCTATTCTAATTTTATTTGGTGTTATTTCATTATTGTGCTCACAATCTAAGTTGAAAATCTATGTTCTTGCTATTGTTTGTCAAAAATTGTTGCATTTTTCTTGCTTTGTTTCTATTTCACTATAAGTCGAAATACTGAGCTGCTGCGTGTTTATTTCAGTATAAGTGGAATATTGTTCTGTTCTTACTATTCCCCATATAGGTTCTACCCCTGTCACTGTAGCCCAAAGAATTATGCCTGACCTAAAAAGATTAGACCCACTAGATGGGAGAAACTTCAAAAGATGGTATGAGAAAATTCCATTTTACTTTTGGCAATATGAAATTAATTATGTGTTGTTTCAAGATATTCCTAGTGACAATACCAACTCTAACATAACTAAGGATAATCATACCATGAAGAGAGTGTTGCCCAACAATATGACCAACCCATTATTTGATATCTATTCTAAGCACAAAATTGACAAGGAAATTTGGGATGTGCTAGAAGTGGAATATGAGACTGATGATACCGTTACTAAGAAATATGCAATTGTTAGGTGGTTAAAGTTTACTATTGTTGATGATAAGCCCATTATGGATCAATTACATGAACATGAGAACCTATTTGTTGAAATCCTTGTTAAGGATGTGAGCATGTGTGAGTTGTTTTAAGCTAATGCCCTTATTGAGAAATTGTCTACCTTATAGAATGAGTATAAAAACAAGTTGAGGTATAAGAAGAAAGACATGAACCTATAGGAGTTGATAGGGCATATAAAGATTGAGGATGTCAATTGCATATAGGACAAGGCCAAATCACTCACCCCTGCCCTTAGTATTAAGGCTAACATTATTGAACACAAAAATGTAGAAAACTCCAATAAGAATGGTGGACACAATAGGTCTTTCAACAACAACAAGCATGGTCAGTTCAAGCGCAAAAGAATTGATGGTGATTATTGGTGGTATCACACGCAAGGTCATCCTACTGCTCTTTGCCTTGCTAGAATCAACCATGAGAAGAAGGGCTAGGGACAAAAATCACGACCATTTGGGAAAGGAAACTAGAAGGGGTACCAATGAGGTAACTAGAAGAATTTTGGTAAGCCTTAAACTAATGCGTCCGAAGCTGTTGATGGTGATGACGAGAAGATCATTACTATTGTGGTATCCTAAGTCCACCTTGTTGGAAACTTAGTCAAGTGGATCACTGACACAGGAGCAACACGCCAAATCTGTACAAACAAGGATCTGTTCAAAGGTTAAATGATGTTGTTGATGGTGAATTTGTATACATGGGCCACTCTAACAAAGTTCCTGTCTAAGGAGTTGGAAAGGTTACTCTTAAACTCACTTTAGGAAAAGTTTTAGCTTTAGAAAATGTTTTATTTGTTTCTGATGTTCGTAGAAACATAATTTCTAGAGCATTACTTAACAAAGTTGGTGTCATACTTACTTTTGATTCTGATAAGTTAGTTGTTACTAAGAATGTGAACTTTGTTGATAAAAGGTTTTGTAATGGGGGCTTGTTCGTACTTGATGTTAAAATGAATGCATCTACTTCTTCTACTTATATTATTGATTCTCTAGACTTATGGCACTCTAAACTTGGGCATATGAATTTGAGGTCAATTAAAAGGATGAAAAGCTTAAACTTGTTTCCTGACTAAATCACCAGTGAAATGTAAAAATGCCAAACTTGTGTTGAGGCTAAACACTCTAAGAAACCTTTTAAGTTAGTAATCGAGAGAGAGTCACAATTGTTGGACTTAGTGCATATAGATTTGGGTGATTTTAAAAATTGTGTGAGTAAAGGAGGAATGAGGTATTATATTACTTTTTTAGATGATTGTTCTCGATTGACTAAGGTTTACTTATTGAAAAATAAAAGTGATGCTTAGGAAGTGTTTATGAAATACAAAGTTGAGGTTGAAAACTAATTGGAAAGGAAAATTAAGAGATTAAGGTCTGATCGAGGTAGTGAGTATAATATTGATTTCTTTCCTGATTATTGTGGAAAAAGTTAGGATTATTCATGAGCTTTCAGCCCCTTATACTTCGAACAAAATGGAATAGTCGAAAGGAAAAATTGAACACTTAAGGATATGATGAATGTAATGTTGATTTCTTCGGGTTTACCTGATTTTATATGGGGGAGAAACTATTCTTTTAGCTTGTTATGTTCTAAACATAGTCCTTCATAAGAAACTAAATCAAACCCCTTATGAAATTTGGAAATGTTATCCACTTAACTTGTGTTTTTTGAAAGTGTGGGGGTATCTTTCTAAGGTTGCTCTACCTGAGCATAAAAAGGAAGACATTTGGGCCTAAGACCATTAATTAGATTTTTGTAGGATATGCCTCTAATAATGTTACCTATAGATTTATGGTTAAGGAAGAGGGATCTAGCATTGATGGACCAATTATGGAGTCACGAGATACAGTATTCTTTGAGGATATATTTCCTATGAAAGTGAGTACATAAGCTCCTAGAGAATCTATCCATATTCTTCTACCAATGATGATATAGAGGAAGAGAAAATTGTTGAACTAAGGAGAGGCAAAAGAGCTAGAGTGCCACCAGTTTTGGTTCTAACTTTATTTCTTCCATTGTGGTGAAAAGACTCGAGGAGATAGATGAAGTTTCTTGGTAACTTATATTATTAAGGAAGATCCTAAAAATTATAAGGAAGTAATGAGATCTATGGATGCTACCTTTTGGAAGGAAGCCATAGATAGTGAGTTAGAGTCAATCATGTCTAATAAAACTTAGGTTTTAGGTTATCTAACTAGAGGTTGTAAGCCTTTAGAGTGTCAATGAATTTTTAAAAAGAAATTGAGACCTAAAGGAACCATTAAGAGGTTCAAGGCTAGACTTATCATTAAAGGCTTTAAACAATAGGAATTATTGGACTTCTTTGATACTTACTCTCCTGTTACTAAAATTGCATCAATAAGGATGTTGGTTGTTATTAACCAAATGGATGTTAAGACATTTTTCTTAAATGGTGATCTAGATAAGGAAATTTATATGGTTAAGCCTGAGGGGTTTAGAGTGCCTGGTCAGGAACAAAAGGTGTCTAAGTTGGTTAAGTCTTTGTATGGACTTAAACAAGCTCCCAAACAATGGCATAAAAAATTTGAAAGTGAGATTTTCAAACATATTTCACCTTTTATGATTCTGATTCTTACATTTATGTGAAATCAAATGCTAATGGTTGTGTGATCATAACTCTTTATCTGAATGATATGCTTATTTTTTGTACTAGCTTATCTATCATTGATACTACCAAGAGTTTGATAAAGTCTTCCTTTTATACGAAAGATTTTGGTCATATGGATTTCATTTTAGGAATCAAAGTTAACAGAATTGACTCCAATTTTAGGTTAAATCTAATTCATTATGTTGAGAAAATTTTGAAAAAGTTTAGTTACTGTGATGCTAAAGCAGTCAAGACTCCTTATGATGCTAGTGTTGCTTTAAAGAAAAATCTTAGTGACGCTGTAAACTAAGCTAAGTATGCTAAAATTCTTAGTAGTGTTATGTTCTTGATGAACTATTCTCGTCCTAGTATTGCATACCATATGAGTAGACTTAGTAGGTGTACTCATAATCTTAGTTAAGAGATTTGGAATGCATTGATATGTTTGTTGAGATATTTGAAAGGTATTATACATTATGGATTATCTTTTGGTATTCATCCTCCTGTATTGGAGGGGTATTCTGATGCTAACTAGGTTAAGGAGAGTGATGATATACACTACACTGGTGGTTATATTATTACCTTGGAGTTGTTGTGTCTTAGAAATCATAAAGCAAACATGTATTGTAAGATCAACAATAGAGATTGAGTTTATGGCTTTGGAGCTGGTAGGAAGGGAAGTTGAGTGGCTAAGGAATCTCTTAGTAGATATCCCACTTTGGTATAAGCAAATTCCTTCTGTGTTCCTTTATTGTGATTCTCAAGTTGCCATTCATGTTGCCAATAATAAGCCATATAATGGAAAAAGTAGACATATCATATTGAGACATAAAATTGTATGTACTTTAATTAGACATGGTGTAGTCTTTTTAGACTATGTTAAGTCAAAGAGAAACTTAGCAGATCTGTTTACAAAAGATTTGAGTAGGAAACTAGTTTTAGAGCATGCTAAAAGAATGGGGTTGATCCTAGCTATATAGTAACCTCGTGATGGACACCTATCTTGGGAGACCAAGTTTAATAGGCTAAACGAAGTTATATGTTGACTACTTGCTTGTACATTGTGTAACATCCCACCCTCAACGGGAAGGGTAGAATAGTAATTTGGCATAGGATGAGAGTGAATGGGCTTCATTAGGA
>JANVCQ010000005.1:10920546-10937211 GCA_025531925.1 Erythroxylum plowmanianum
ACTGTTATAAAATAAAAATAAATTTTTTAATATTTTATTCACATTTCAAGATATTTTAAATTTATCCTATATCTTTTAACCAAAAATTTAAGTTGAATTGAGGAGTATTATTTCAAGGAAGTTGGTGTAAAAGAACAGAAAAAATGAAAACCAGCATCAGGTTTGAACTTTCTTGATCAACTTTGACTAAACTCATACAATTTATTGTGGAATTGCATCAGGAGCGTAGCTCTGCCGCAAATTAGATATGTCTGGCGAGTGGCATGAGTTTCATTTTTGAAAACCAGCCCGCCCTTTTCGATCTTTCTTTCACCCGAGGATTGCGGCTGTGATTAAATTATGACAGACTGGCTGATTAATTCTGCGGTAAGTAAATGTCTACACTTTGGCCAATTCATTTATTAAATGATAATATTAATATCCTCAAGGTGTTGAAAGCCATACTTTTTTTAAAATAAACTTTATATTAATTCTAGCTTTGGTTTTGCATTTAAGGATTGTCTTTTTCTCTTGAGATTATAATATTCGATTTGGAATACCAATAAACATGTTTATTTTGAGTAAAAGAGACTGTTTCGTAGATGTATAAATGTAATTAGTTTGATTTTAATTTTACTCTTAACCTGCAGTGAATTAGTTGATCCTATCCTGTTACTTATCTAGCAGCCCTAATGAAATGAAACCTGCTGTAGTAGGCAGTATGAGGAGAATTGAAATTTATCCTGGATGTGTCACTATGACTTCTTCGACAGTATATCACTTGCCTTTTTGGGTTAGGTAGAGTGGAGAATAAGAGTTTAAAGAATGTAGCGCAATAGAGCTGAGTAAAGAAATTTAAACAGCATAAGGTTTGAAGTTGATTGATCCACTTTGACTAAACTCTTGTACTTCCCTATCAATTTGCTAGAATGACATCTGAAAAGCAGGCTTGCAGGGAATTATATATGTTCTCGTTTTGGCCTTACACCCAAGGATTGTGGCCGTGATTACTGTAAAACGCTCTTCTTTAAATTATTGTTCAAGGATTGTGTGACATTAATTCGGTGGCAAGTAAATGTCTACGTTTTGGCCAATTTGCTGATGTGTGAACTCGTGGAATCTAGGATTTGATGAATCAAGTTTCTCTTTGTCGTGTTATAAGCTCATAAAGACAAAATGATTAATGATTTTGAGGGTGATAAGTGACTGTTTCATTACCCTCAAGTGAAAGTTTTTTTGGGTTTAAAATTTATATAAGCTCACTTTACTTTGTGTTGAATAATAGGTGGATGGTAGGATTTGAACTTACGATAACTTAATTACAAAAGCTCTGATATCATATTAGGTAACTGTTTCACCACAATAACTTAAGATGTTATATAAGACCAATTTAATTGGTTCTATATATTCGCTACCAGAGGAGAGGATAATTTTCTAAATATGATATATAGAAGTAGCACCAGCAATTTGATTCTTTTAAAAAGTAATTTAGAAATAAAATTCTGAATATATTAAGTTTATGTAAGAAATATTTCCAAAGTCATACTATAATTAATATGAACATTAGATAACATAAAAAAAGCAAAATGAAAAGTACTTCCATCTCAGAAGAACAGCATCATTACGAAACCTTGATGAAGGAATGCATTCAGGCAAATTTATGACCATAATGATCTCCTTTTTCTCTTTTTACATTATGATTACCATAGGACCGTAATGATCTCCTTTTTCTCTTTTCATATTCTGCAATTTTAAAATAGAAAAGTAAAATTAATTAATAAATCTACAGTAGCCTGATTACTTTAGACTATGAGATGAAGCGACAAAAAATAAACAACTTTTAGATACTTGAAGATACAGCTACTTAGTAAAGGAGTGATTCTAGGGACACTTGAACTACTACAACAAATGCCTGATCACTTCAGGAAAAACATAAAAAAATTGCTAACAGCTACAAAAACCCTAGTTAACCCCAGAAATAGAAGCAGAATTAGGTATGAGGACGTTCTTATAGTCCTGCACCAGAGACGTCACTGAAGAAATTCAAGTTGTACTACAAGTGGGGTTCGGTGACTGAAAAAGATGTGAAATGGACCAAAACTGATGACGTTCTACTCTTCGGATATAGAAATATGGAGTAAAGTAGGCACAACCATACACCCAACTCAAGCCAACAAAAGCACTAAATGATGGCAATTAATATAACATTATCTCTACAACCATGTGTGTCCAAATCCCAACCATCTCGAACCCTCAAAAAGCTGTGCCAAGATTTGACTTTTTGGTAGCTTCCTTTCACACTGATTGCTCCTTCGGCGGTCCATGTATAGCTGCTGATCCACACCTGTCCAAAACATTGAAGGTTTTTGTTTGCATCTTTTGATGTCTACTTCGCGCGGTCACTTTTTTGTGAATCACTAGGAAACTGGAGAAACATGTCCAAACATGTTTGATTATTATGCACTGTAAAAGAATCTTTAGGTTAATCAGTTGTTTTCTTGGTGCTCTTATTCAAAGATTAGAACATTCTGCTCTCATTAAACCTCAAAAGCATTTTCTAGTGGAGTTTCCAACAAAAGGGATTTTCTTTTTCTAATTAATGAGGTTGCCATATGCTTAGAGATCACTTGGATTGAATGAGCCATTTCTCAACCAATTATACATCTTTGGGGGAAAATATTGCCAACCCATTGAATTCTTGCTGACTCATTCATGTCATTTACTAAGTGATTATATTAAGTTCATAACCAATCAGAAGCACAACAAAAAAAGATAATGCTAGCACTAATCTCCAACTTGTCATCAACTTCCTATTTTGTATATTTCCATGTCTGCCACAATTTATTACTCCTTAATTGCATTCCAAAGACCCTCCTTTGTCCTTCCACAATCAATACAAAACCGTCGGTCCTAAACAATAAGAATCGAGGAAGGCACTTAGAATTAGAATTACACCATAATACTCGTGAGCTTGTAATTATCCCCCTTCAGGGTACAAACGTTAATCAGTCGTCTAATACTTTCGACGTAACAAAAAGAATAAATATCTTTTCTAGAACAGATTCTGACAAGTAGGGTAGTTTTGACCTACCAAGGTAGAGGTTTCAGCCATCCTGACTACAGTCCTACGCGGTTGATGGGCGCTTATGTATGACCAGAACAAAACCCTACGTAAGAAAGAAACCTATGTCGAATCAAATGTAAATGTTTCAGAAATATCAAACATTTTAAAACATCAATGTCACAATCTTTATTCAAAAAAAAGGGTAATCAGATTAGGTGCTAATTGGCCGGTTGATATCATACAATTCAACCATGTAACCTACCCGCGTTGAATAAAAAGCACAGCTCCGTTTTATAAAGGCTTCAGACATTTAAAGTGTTCACATATAATACATGCCCAAAAGTAATCATCATCCTCAACTCATTTTGCTTTCTAACTTAGATCCATGATCATCTAGTTCTCATCTCCGGACATCTCCGCCATGCAGCTGAATCGTCTTTGCATTGTTTTACCAGCCGATTTGGATGAACTTGAGCCACCGGTTAATCATCCCAAGGTGCCAAGTTCAGGCCACAGAGAGGTTGAGAACCGTGAGAAACGCGGTTGTGGGAGTCAAGTTCTTGCCTTTCTTGGCAATTCAATTCGCAGGTTATATGACTCCAAATGGGTTGTTTCCTGTTTGCATGATAAGACAACCAAAGAAAAGTCTGGAACTTTCCATGACCTGGAAGGAATACAGATATCTGAGAAAGTGGTTGGCGGTGACAATCCCAGGATTTTCAGCTATTCTGAGCTTTATATAGGGTCTAATGGGTTCAGTGAAGATGGAGTTCTTGGCAGTGGAGGTTTTGGCAAGGTTTATAGAGCAGTTCTACCAAGTGATGCTACTGTAGTCGCTGTGAAATGTTTGGCAGAGAAGGGTGAGCAATTTGAGAAGACTTTCGCAGCAGAATTGGTGGCGGTGGCTCACCTACGACATAGGAATCTTGTTCGTTTCAGGGGGTGGTGCGTTCATGATGATCAGTTGCTGCTGGTTTATGACTACATGCCAAACCGGAGCCTTGATCGCGTATTGTTCAGAAGGCCCGAAAACCTGACAACGCAACTTCTTTCTTGGGAGAAGAGGACGAAAATAGTTGGTGGCCTAGCAGCTGCTCTGCATTATCTTCATGAACAACTAGAGACTCAGATCATTCACAGGGATGTAAAGACGAGTAACGTGATGCTTGACTCCGAATTCAACGCTCGGTTGGGCGATTTTGGATTGGCAAGATGGTTGGAACATGAACTCCAATATCAGACCAGGACTCTTTCGATGAGAAACCACCAATTTCGATTGGCAGAGTCCACCAGAATTGGTGGGACTATAGGGTATTTGCCACCTGAGAGCTTCCAGAAACGAAGTGTTGCCACTGCAAAATCTGATGTTTTCAGTTTTGGGATTGTTGTCTTAGAGGTGGCCTCTGGAAGGCGAGCAGTGGACCTGACATACCCTGATGATCAGATCATTTTGCTTGATTGGGTCAGGAAGCTATCCGACGAGGGAAAACTTCTACAAGCAGGGGATGATAGGCTTGCTGACGGATCCTACGCACTTTCTGATATGGAAAGACTAATTCATGTTGGTCTTCTATGCACACTTCACTACCCGCAATCTAGGCCCAACATGAAATGGGTAGTTGAAGCACTTTCCGGCAATATTTCAGGCAAATTGCCGCCACTGCCATCATTTCAGTCCCTTCCTCGATACATAACCCTGTCATCCTCATCCGCCACCAGCACAAACAACAGCGGCACCACCAGGTCCAACACCACAACTGCCAGTTCCAACATGACACTCACTTCCAACACTTCATCCACCTATGTCACAGCCATTGGTGAAACTGTGTATGCAACTGCAGATATTGGACATCATGAGTTTGGCACTACTAGCAATAGAAGTCGTAGACAGAGCACTTACTTTGTGGTTGAAACTCCCAGGGAGATATCCTACAAGGAAATCGTTTGCGCAACAAACAATTTCTCGGATTCTCGAAGAGTGGCAGAGGTCGACTTTGGAACTGCCTATTACGGCATCCTTGATGATGGCCACCAAGTTGTAGTGAAGAGGCTTGGCATGACTAAGTGCCCAGCATTGCGGATTAGATTTTCAGCTGAACTCCAGAATTTAGGGAAGCTCCGCCACCGAAACCTAATACAACTCCGCGGATGGTGCACCGAACAAGGAGAAATGCTGGTAGTCTATGATTATGCAGCTAACCGCCTTCTGAGTCACCTCCTGTTCCATCACGATAATAGAATTGGCCATTCCATCCTACGCTGGAGTCACAGGTTCAATATTATCAAGTCATTGGCTTCTGCCATTCTCTATCTTCATGAGGAATGGGATGAACAAGTCATCCACAGACACATAACATCTTCGTCTATCATTCTTGATCTAGATATGAATCCAAGGCTCTGTAATTTTGCCCTGGCTGAATTCCTCGCAAGAAATGATCATGCTCATAAAGCAGCTGCTAAGGCAAGTAAATCAGTCCGTGGGATTTTCGGCTACATGTCGCCAGAGTACATGGAATCTGGAGAAGCAACTACAATGGCTGATATTTATAGCTTTGGTGTGGTCGTTCTTGAGGTGGTCAGTGGACAAATGGCGGTCGATTTCCGACAGCCTAAGGTACTATTGGTTGATAGAGTTAATGAATTTGAGGCACAAGAAAGACCGCTAGAGGAGTGGGCTGATATAAGGCTAAATCAAGAGTACAATCATAAAGAACTAATGAGGCTTATCAATTTAGGCATTGCATGTACAAGGTCGAATCCAGGATTAAGACCAAGCATGAGGCAGATTGTAAGCGTACTTGATGGTAATGACCAATGGTTCATGAAGGGAGGGAAAGGGAAGGAAAACAGAGAATCATGGAAACAAAAGAATGCTAGTTCCTTAGAACTGACTAAGAATATCCAAGCTTTGGGAATACATTGAGTAATAGAACGCCCAGGAAACTCAGGTTTTTATGTTAATTAAGAATTAATGTCTTTTAACTTCTGTACACTATTCTGTAGATTCTTTCTTTTGTTATAGATAGTCATGCTTCCAGATGTATTGAATCATATCTCACGCAACTTTGCAGGGCATTATGAGAGACAAGAAAACAAAATTATAAAAGAAAAGGTTCTCTGTCAGGAACCATGAACTTCAATCTCCACATTTGTGAATAAGCAACAGAACATCTTAAAACATGAAACAGAACAAGGTTTCATACCAATATACTTCAAATGTCTCAGATATTTACATTTATCTTTGAGGCTCACCTCTATTGGCTATCATCGAGCTGCTCTTGTGGCTGCTATACACTAGATTTAACTTCCTGTTATAGTTATTTCTTCATCAGTATCAATCTCAGCCCACTTAACAAAAGAAAACAAAAACTCCCTGAAGCTGACTTGGCCGTTCCTATCCCAGTCCATTTCCTCTGCATTCATTAGCAGGAATTGCTAAGAGGATGGTTAAAGAAAATTAACATATTTAGTCCTACATAATAGATAGTAGAATTAGCATGCGAAACAGAACATACTGAATCGGGTCTTGATGATGTGTTGAGGAGATTTTTCCCAAGGACAAGTATCATCCAATGCTTGGATCATGTCTTTCTTGTTCAGTTTTCCATCCCCGTCCTTATCAAGAAACAAAAATGCTTCAATCATCGTATCAAAAATGGCCTCCACCTCCAAGGAATCTATCTCTGTGATGCAAAAGAACTTCAAGTATATAGAAGAAATCAAAGAGAAAAAATTAGTCAATTATAAGTCTTAATTTGGTGGGATGAATATAGGGAATTGAGTTGATGACAAAAGAAAAGGGTTAAAATTTAAATTATGATAAGATTCCTTATTAGATAGGAAATAGTAGCAAGTTAAATATGTTATTCTATTTTACTTATATTATCTTAGTTATGTAAGACCTATAAACTTTTTATTAGAATATGACTTAAATTTGTTAGAAACTCTTTCCTACTAGAATACGGGTTTTAAAACTCTCTCTCTATATGTGTGTGTGTATTCAGCTCTTCATCAACAATAAGTAATCTGGAATCTTTTTCCATACTTGAGTTTTTTTATTAGAAGATATGATGCTTTCTTTTGAGAGTGATTCGTTGACCCTAAGAGTAATTCTTAGTTTCCTATTTTCAATTCATTGTGTTCCTTACTAAATTCCAGCAAACTTAACTTACATTTTAACTATCTTTAACCTATATTTTAACCATATTAAACTCCTAAAATCCTAAGCCTAAATTTTCAGCAATCAAAATTTAAAATTCTAGCTACACAAAATATGAAATTTCAACATTTCTAGCCAAAATTCAACCTTGAAACTTGATATTCTAGCAGTTTAATACTAGTTATATTTCTTAATTTTATGCCTTTACCTACTAGTTAAATATTCTTTTATTTATCCTACATCAATTTGGTATCAAAGCTTTAGTTCACGATGGAAACAAGTAGTAGAAGGAAATATAGAAGAATATTCAGCGACCTAAAGCAAGGTGAAATACTTTTATATATTGCAAAAAAATAGGCATCGATAGTCCTCGTTCACAAGGTGCCCCAGAAACCAACTTACATGTAACAACTCTCATAAGAAAACATGTTTGACAAATTTTGGAGAGATTAGACAATCTTGACATATATTCCCTAAAAGTCAAAACTCCCACAAGAAAAAAATTATACCAACCAACAACCTATACTTGATGTTGAACATAGAGAATGTGGTAATAAGCAAGAAAAAGGGACTGGTATTAATCAACAACACACAGCATATGGGAAAATCATTGATAAAAACATGTGTTGATTTCGATTCCTCAAATTCAGTAGATAAATTCGAATCTTTGAGCCTAGCCTACATATAGAAGGTGCTACTTGATGATATGGAAAGTTTGGCAATAAAAGATGATAATGACATGGAGAGATTGACAAGAAGAGATTATCAAAGCCTTAAAGATGAAGAAAAACATAACAAAGTGGATTCTTCGACAAATCTTAGGTTGAAACAATTGAACAATAACTTCAAACACTTAAACAACAAGATGAAACAACAGTGCAACAGGTTAAAAAAATTAGGACAACAAGCTGAAATAATAGAACATGAAGCTAAAAAAGATTAACCAGCAACTACTTAGGGTTCCAGAGTTTGTTGGTTCAAAGCTTGATGATATCATTGGTGTTGTTGATGAAGATTGTGTTGTAGTGGTTGATGAAGGAGTAGTGGACTTGAATGAAGATGCACAATCAATACAACATAAGAATAAAGAAGAAGTTGTGACTGCACTTGCGAAGTCAAAATCTAGCAATGATGGCAATTTATTTCATATGATTACAAGAAGCAACAATACGTATGTTCTTGATGCTTATGAAGTAGAGAAGCCATGTGGTCCAGTTATGAAATCTTTTTCAAATATATAGTTCAAAACTTATAATGTTGCCCATGCTGCTAAACTATTATTCAAAAAGGTTGTATGTTTATGGATTAACTTTAACCATCATCTCTTATCATGACATAAAATTTATGAGTTATTTTTGGAGAAGTATATGAAAAACATTGAACACTAAGCTTCAATTTTCAAATTCTCTCCTTTCCTAAATTGAGGGGCAAACAGAGGTAGTGAATAGAAGCTTGGGGACTTGTTAAAATGTTTGATTGGAGATAATGTGAAAATTTGGGACCTAATCTTCTTATGACAAAATTTGCACACAAAAATTCTATAAATAGGTTTGCCGATAAGAGTCCTCTTGAGATAGTTTTAGGAATTCAACCAAGGAAGTCTATTGATTTATTTTGTTTACGATAAACAGCATGAGTTAGTGTTGAAGTTGAATGTTTTGTACAACATATGAGAGATATCTTTGATGAGATATGAAGAAAGATAATAACTAGCAATTTGTCTTATAAAGAAAATGTTGATCAAAATCGTCATTTAGTGGAATTCAATGAAGGGAATATGGTGACAATTAGGATTTGTCCAAAGCATTTTCAAAAAGGAAAATATAAGAAACTTCATTCATGAAATGTTGGCTCTTATAAGATCATTAGGAAGATAAGTGCTAATGCTCATGTTTTGGAAATAACAAGTGACATGAGAATAAGTCTTATCTTTAACGTTGTGAACTTAACCATTTATCATGGACAAGATGAGCAACCCCCAACCCCCCTACTGCAGCTGTAATTCCAGCCACAACTTATCTTAAAAAGGATATAGAGGATGTTCTTTATGAATAAATTGTACCCACAAGACATGAAGAATATCGACAATTTCTTGTCAAGTGGAAAAGAAGACCGATTTTTACAATACTTGAATTCTAGAATCAGAATTTCAAAAGTTGAATCCATAATTATATACATAGTATTTATCACATTCTATGCCGAGGACAACTTCGGATAAACTAGGGAGAATTGATGCAAAAGAACTTAAAGTGTATAGAAGAAATAGAAGAGAAAAAATTAGTTAACTATTAGTAATAATTTGGTGGGGTGAAGACTGGTAATTGAGTTGATAACAAAATATAAGAGTTAAATTTTAGATTATGATAAGATTCCGTAGGAAAAAGTAGTAAGTTAAATATGTTATTCTATTTTACATATATTATCCTAGTTGTTTAGGACTTGTAGAATTTTTATTAGAATAGGATTTAACTTTTTTTGAAACCCTTTCCTACTAAAATGGTTTTAAAAAATCTCTAATATGTGTGTATTCAACTCTTCATCAATAATAAGCAATCTGAAATTTTTCTACGAACTTGAGTTTTTTACTAGAAGATGTGACGCTTCTTTTAAGAGTAATTCTTAAACATTAGGAGTGATTTCTAATTTCTTACCTTTCATTCTTTGTATTCCTTACTAAATTCCAACAAACATAATAACCTACATTCTAGCCATCTCAAACCTATATTCTAGCTATATTAAATCCTAGAATCCTAAGTTTAAATTTCCAGGAATCAAACCTTAATATTCCTGTTATACAAAATCTAAAATTTCAGCATTCCTAGCCAAAATTCAACCATAAATTTTGAAATTCTAGCAACTTAATATCGGTCATATTTCCTAATTTGTGCTTTTAGCAACTAGTTAATAATTCTTGTATTTGTCCTAGATCACTTTGATTTCTGAAACAAAATTTGGTGGTCATCAGATATACTGGAAAACCAATGCAACCATTTTTATCTTCAACTGAAAATGACAAATGAAGAATTCAGTCTAGCTGGATACCTTATGATGAGGGGTTGAAGGTCCCGCCAAGAGATAGATGAGGCACAGGAGAACAATGAATTCATTGAAATGTATCTCTCCACTCCTATTAATGTCACATGAATCAAAAAGATCCTCGATCTCCTCCTCTTTAAAATTTATCTGTAATTGTTGCATACATTTCTTGAGTTCCTCGCGGTTAATAGCACCATTTGCATCTTCATCTACAAAAAGCAAGGTAAGAGTTCAATAGTAATTATCTGCCAAAACATCCAGGTTGCAATAAAGAACTTTATTGAGTCTCACCATGCACTTCAAACACACTTCTGATGTTCTTCAGTCCCTCTCTAAACTGTGGAAATCGCAATACAATGCTGTTAATTGACTTGAAACTCTTCTTCCCCTGTGAAGTTCTCTTAACTTCAATCATCTTCCTTTCAAGCCTTGCATCCAATCTCTTGTACTTGTTTGGTGAATGACAATGGAAAAATATGCCCCCAATTTTATTTGACAAGGATTTTAGACCAGGGCAAGGATGGGACGTGCCTTAAAAGCAAGACAAAAAGAAGATCCAAAGTTAGGCTCAAACCAAGGGAGATTTGTTTAGATGTCTTTGCATGATTTATGTATCAATTATTCTAACTTATGATCATCATAAGAAGAAGAGTATACAAGCAAATGGTAAAATAGAAGGATGTATTTGAAACTATCTATATCAGTAGAGGTTGACGCCTAAGCACATCTATGTTCGTGTTTATACAAGACTGCGATTGTCTCTTTTATGCCAAATTTTTAACCTTTTTGCGGGATTTATGGCATTTTTCTTACATAAGGCTACGATAATGCCTTCTTTTGGAAGAATGGTTAAGGTAGCAGAATCATCACAGATGAAGACTTGATTTACCAATTTCCTACCAGTAGTATGTGATTAAATTCCACTTTTAGAAGTCAGTTGCAATCCTATCGATCATCAGAACCCTTTAAATAATATATTTCTTTTACATGAAACATGAAGACCACACATGGTAACACAACATTCAATACTGACCAGAAATAATAAACAGGGAGATAGTTAATGAATGGAAATAAATACAAATATCATTCCTACCATCTCCTCAATGACCTGGTTGTTGGCCCTTGATGTTCAACACAACATCTAGCATAAATATTCCACCTCTATATATGCCAAATTCTAACATCATCAAACTACGCTTCTATTACTTCACGCTAATGGTTAATTGCTAGTTTTCCTGCCTGACACTACAACAAAAACATACAATTCAGTGCTGCCATTGTTTTCTCTTCTCCTTGCTGACATTTGTGTCCTCTGTCTTCTCCAGTTGGAGTGCTTATGTCTTTTGGTGGAAGTAAGTCATTCAACGTTTGTGCTCTGTGATGAATATCGTGTTCACTGTGTTGGTATTTGAAGAGAAAATACTCAACGATTTTTACTGATTTTTAAAGTGTTTTTGCGTTTGTTTTGATTATATGTGGTGCATTTGGCTTTGTATTGTGTTACAGTATATTAAGGAAAAAAGACATTACATTATTTCTTTAGGTGATTTGGGATAAATCTGTCATGTCTTTGAAGTGCTCGACGAAAGTTCAGAGTGGTTTATGAATAAAGTACTGGTCACTAAGCACGTTAATTATATAGTTTGAACATAGGTACAAGGGCTTTGTCCAAGTTGTTCTTGTAGGTAGAGATGGTAACATTAGTGTAGAAACTATGGACTTTGAGACGATACTTGCAGTCGAGTAGTTTGTTAATTTTTCAGGAAGAATTTCATAAGCAACTAGTTAACCATGACATTCATGAAATGGAATAGGATCTAGTTGTAGATACAATGCGTTAATGATTAATGATAATTAATGCCAATAATCTTATAAAAAGTGAGATTGAATTTTACAGGGAAAAGAATTTTGTCTACCACTATGTAAATGGGATAATCCGTTTTGAGAAATGAAACTAAAGGCATTTGCTGAATAAGGTTAAACTGCCTTTAGTATCATAATATAATACAATTAAGTTAAATTTATATTTAAATAAAATTAATATCACATTTTGTATTACCAAATTAGATTAGAATTTATCAAATTAGGTCTTGTATTGATGAATATCTTGAATTGAATCGAGTAGGGTATTGCTTTTATTATAATTGGACATAATCTAATCTTTAGAAAATCTTACTTTCAACTACTTTCAACTATCATATTTTCACATTGTTTTTCATCTTTTGAATTTTTAGTTTAACTTTTTTTTATGATCCATTGTATTACGTGCATGTGTTTATATTAATTGCATCTTTTAGCTTGGTATTTATATTATTGTTATTTTTCTTTCTTATAAAAAAATGAGTAGATATTTATTTATTTTATTGGTATACACTTGTAAGAGAATTAAAATTTCATTTTTATAAAATAGTATTTTTATATAAAATATTATTATTATTAATTGTTATTTATATTTTAGTAAGAACAAAAATTACATTTAAATACAAAATTTTTTTGAACAATATAATGAATTGTACATAATATTTATATACATATTATTAAATTAAATATTTAATTAATAATATGTATATATATTATTAAATTAAAATAATTTTCGGGGAAAAAAAACTATTTGCGACATTTTTCTAAGATATTCTACGACATTTTTAAAACGTGGCAAAATGTAGAAGATTCCAGAAGTTTTAAAAAACATCGTGGATTGTATATATTCTGCGACGTTTTTATGAAACGTTGCAGATTCTTTCACATTCTGCGACATTTTAAAAACGTTGCGGAATGTTAGAGATTCCGTGACGTTTTTTAAAAACGTCGCGAAATGTGAAAGAATCTGCAACGTTTCCTACAAATGTCGCGAATTGCCCAAACTTTCAGTGACATTTTTATAAACGTCGCAGAATATCAGTATTTTCTGTAACATTTTATATAAAACATCGCAGAAACTTTTTGCCTACACCACATTCCGCGACTTTTTTTGTGACATTTTTAAAAACATCGCAGAATACATTTTGAGACGTTTTTGGACATTTTGTGATATTTTAAAAACGTCACAAATGCCTTGTTTTCTTGTAATGTGTTAGTAGCTCCACCTTTCTACCTCAGATGCAATTTGTTTCTACCTTCACATCCCAACTTGAACATCAACTTGCAGCATGTAGACAGAATTTTTTCCTTGTAACCACAATTGTTAATGCCCCGGATTCCATTCATGTGGAATCCTTAATCAGTTCATATACGAGGGCACTGTCAAATATTAGCTCTTAAGTGATCCAATGTCGATTCAAGTGTTTCAAGATTAATTCCAGCTAAAGAATTTAAAGCTTGAAATGATGGAAAGCCCTCATGATGGGATTCCTTTCTTTAGTTCCTCTATCAATTGAGTCTACAAGGAAATAATCTGTGGAGAACCTTTATTCGGATTTTACTCTCAACTTCTTTTTTCTTTTCCTAGAGACTCTTAATGAGCAAAAAAACGCCAGAGCTCACATCATCAAGAGAATAACTCTATATGACTTAAAAAAGAACATCAGGTATAATACGTGGGGCATGGTAGGATGAAACAGTAATAGAAAGTTTGCAAAGCTTTCCATAGTCCTTTTCTAGACTAGTGTCATGCATTTATATTAGATCAATAGATCATAATAAAGCAGTGAAGTTAATGTAACTATGAGAAATCTAACGAAATAGCAACCGAAAAAAAAAGCATCTGAGCACTTGAAGAGATAATATGTACATAAGTTGCATCATTTGGTAAACTTGGACAAACAATAAAAAGGTTGATTGTACTGCAAGCTTTAGTAAGGGAAAAGAGAAGGAAAGAATATGTAAGAGCAAGCTAGATCAAGGAAGCTAGGAATTGCTCAGTAACACTGATCTGAATGTATTAGCTCTGTGAACGAGAAGTCAAGTTAGATAAGAAAGATTGGATCTTTGCAGCCAAGTCTACAAATCCAAACACAAGCCCTGATTTGTGTTTATAATTCTTCATTATTTTTCATACTCTATAAAATCTTCCCTTACAAGGAATATGATACTTCCATAGGCCTGCTATTTATTTGTTATATATATGGACTAGATAACATAAAAATGAAAAATGGTTTCTCTAAGCAGTAAAAAAGCATTGCATGGAAACATGGAAGAGAAAGAATAGAAAGAGGAACTTACCTAATAAATGCTTCATGGGTACCGGTCGATGTGGAAGACGCAGTTGGTTATCCCAAAGAGAGTAAAGAAAACTCTTGATCTAAACAGAAGATGCGTGAATGGGCAATTAAGAGTTATAGCTTACTCATAAAGCAAGATAAAAAGAAAGACATATTCTTTAAGCAAAATGGGTTCCCATAAAGTGGAGATGCCAAAGCATCATGTTGTAGATTAAAAAATGCATAACATATTGCGTATGGGTTGTTAAGATTTGTTAGAAGGGTGAAGAGAAAAATATCAGAACAGAAAGAACATAGAATCTATTAATATATTGAGAGAGAAAGAAATCATTCGTATGGGTTCTTTTTTATATCATTTTAGCTGTTAGAATTCGGCTTAAATACAAACACCTACTATTCGCTAGTCTCTCATCCAACTTAAAAACACTGGAACTTTTATTTAAACATTACGCTTCGTCTTCCTTAGTAACACCTGTAATTCTTTCCGTCTTTTATTATTAAGTATCTTCTTCTCCATTCATCTCTGTAACAATCCCCTTCTCCTTAACATGTTTATCCACCAAGTTAATTTTCGAAAAGCGCTTATGGATATCAAAAAGATATTCCCAAGTCACGTCAACATTTCCTCGATTTGATCATTGCGCTAATAACTGAGTCACTGCCCTATTATTCTTTTTTGCAATATGTCTATCTAGTATTGCCATTGGAATTCATTCCACAGGGATGATAAATTCTGGCAGAGCCAATGAGACCGTACTCCAATCCAAATGTGCTTTCTTCAACTATGACACATGAAACATGGGGTGTATCAATTAGGTTATTGGTAGCTCTAGTTTATACGCCACCTTTCCCATTTTCTACATCACTTTGTATGGCCCATAATATAGGGGAGACAACTTTTGATTGTTCCTCCTCTAGAGAGTGTGCTACCTATATACAGTTGAAGCTTGAAAAACATCATTTTCCCAACTTTAAATTCACGATCCGAACGTCTGGCATCTGCATACTGTTTCATCCTATTTTGAGCTCTCTATAAATGGAATCTTGTTACATTGATCATTGTTTCTCTATCCTTAAGAACTCGATCCACTTATGTCACTTTCGAATCTCCCACTATATATGGCGTGTACACTGGTGGAGGATAGTCGTATAGCCCTCAAAGGGTGTGGAATCAATAGATGGACGATACGTGGTATTATACCACCACTCCACTAGCGATAACCACTCACTCCATCGTTGAGGAGTTTCACTGCAGAAACACCTCAGATAGGTCTCTAAAATTTTGTTCACTAGTTCTGTGAGGCTGTCAATCTAAGGATGATAGGCGGTGGAGTATTTGAATTGCACTCCCTGTAATCTAAGTAACTCCTGCTAGAATTTACTCATGAAAATCGGATCTCTATAGCTGATAATTGACTTTGACATCCCGTGTAATTTAAACATGTTATTAAGAAACAGTTCAGTGATTTGAAAAGCAGCATAAGGGTGTTTTACAGAAACGAAGTGAGAATACTTAATGAATCGATCAACAACCAAAAAAACCTCCAATTTTTCTTTATTTACATGCAGTCTTTCAATAAAATTGATATTGACCTCCCTCCAGATTCCCTCCGAAATTTAATTAGTTGTAGTAGCTCTGGATACGCCGAATTGTCATGTTTGTTTCTTTGGCAATTCATACACTTCTGGACATATCTCCACACATCCCTTGCCATTCCCTTCTAGAACATGTTTTTGTATCTTTTTGGTTGTCATCACCACACCAACATGACCACCCATCGCCTCATCATGGCTAATTCTGATTATCTGTTGTCTCAACACCTATTATCACCGATCACTAGACGACCCTTCCACCTCAACATTTCATTTTTCCATTCATACACGCTAGACTTCAGTGTGCCATTTCTCAATTTACTAATAATTTCCTGCATTGTTTGATCCTCTTTCTAACTCTTTTTAATCTCACCCAGTAATTTATCATGTAACTGCATTACTGATAGAATCATCATTTCCGCACTCGTGATTCTTGAAAGTGCATCTGTAGCATTATTTTCCTTCCTACTCTGGTACTGCACTTCAAAATCATAGCCAAGTAGCTTAGGAAGCTAGATTGTTGGAATGGAGTTGTTAGTCTCTGCTCTAACAAGTATTTAAGGCTCCTATGATTTGTCCTCAAAATGAATGGTTTACTGTAGCACCCCCTTACCGTAGAGTATCCACCGGAACACCTGTAGGTCATCCCGGCACATATTCTACGATAAGAGAGC
>JANVCQ010000005.1:10959551-10984548 GCA_025531925.1 Erythroxylum plowmanianum
GCATAAACAAATATGTAACCAAAGACTCTCATTCATTGCTTTATTGGGAAAACCTAACTCTTCAAGTTAGTTTCTCATGTTCAATATTGTCTCAAAGGACATGTTGTAATATATAAGAGAACCCACTTCAAGTATACTAATGAAATCATTGTTTTCATTCCCAAAATGCCACAATTCTCTCATGTCTTTGTATTTTTCTTATTTACCTTTTGCTCTGAATCACTTCAATTATTACATTGTTGACTATTATAATACATGGCATTCACTACAATATTCCCGAAGGTTTGTAGTAAGTTTTGTCTTAAGAATTTAATTTTCTTGTTAACTATTGCATATATGGGCATGCATTTCATTACATTTTTATTATATTGCATGAAAATTAATATTAAGCTTGTGAAATTGGCTCATAATTTTAATTAATATAGATTTATATATATATCTCGTGTATTGTCATCTTTTTGTTTTGTAAATATTTTGTGATACACTTTTCTTATGTTTGTCTCACATTTGGTTACTTTTAGTAATTGAAGGTTTAAAGAATATGAACGAACCAAATGCAATAGAGTTACAATTAATATTATTATCAGCTGAAGTAAGTGAACAAGGGAAATTAAACAATTATAATATTTTCCAAATCTCGTTAGAAGAATATTAAGATACTTTTAAATGAAAATTCAACAAACAATATATTAATGTCTAATTGAAGAATAAGTATAATGAATTGAGAGTTAGATTGAAGAATTTCAAGAATTTATTCAAAGAAACTGAAATCAATTGCAACTCCTTAATTAATGAAGTTAATGTTACAAATAAATCTTAAGACAATCTATTTAAGGTAAATATTGCTTTGCTTGTTGATTTATATTATTGTAATTGTTTCTAAACTGCTCTTTTTATTATTGTATATGCATGAAATGACTTATATATTCAAGAAAAAAGATGTGAGTATTTTTTAGAATTGTGATATATTTTTGGGGATCATATTACAACTAATATGCATGCATATCTATCAACTAAATCCCGATTAGATTGTGGTTATGAGGAACACATGATTCAAGTTGATGAAGTTTCTTCTTTCAAATGAAAAAGAATATTAAATTGTAGATTCTTTATCTATATAAAAAAATATTTCCAGTAAAAAGAAGAATGGAAAGGGCATATTCTAAAATTTTAAAAGATGTCTTAGTTATAATGAATATTCAAAAGGAATAATGATTCATTTGAAAAGCTCATAGGATCACTATCAACAAGAGGTATAGATTTGAAGTTTTGTCAATTAATCAAGTGAACAATATAATAAACGAATGTTTGAAGTCTTTACATGATTTAGGTGCTAAGGATGTATGGAAAAATGGTAAAGGTTTTATAAGATTCTCCACTTTACAAGGAAATTTTTAAAGGCATGTCAGATGCAAGGAAGATGGATTGAATTCATCTCTTTAGTTATATTTTCATGTGTATTAACTATTGTTGTTTTTACTGCTTTTATGTTAAGAACTATATTTGAACATCTTAGGTGTGCACTTACATTAACCTCTTAAATAGATGATTGATATAAACTTCTTAAATTTTTATAATATGATTTGATGTTTGATAATAGTTTTGTACTATATATTTAATATCTTTTTAATTATTTAATGTTAGTATTGTATATATGTGGCCTATTTATTAGATTTTAGTCAAATTTAGTTAATGGAATGCTCAAGGTAATTTGATTTCTCTAGTTTTGGAAGAATATGAATATTTAAATATATACAAGCAACCATGTAAAACTACTATATTAGGTTATAGTTAGATATTGGAACTTCTAAATGGGAATCCTACAAGAATTTATATGAATTTAAGAATGAGTAAGACAATCTTTTTGAGATATGATGATTTAAAAAGTTTATAAAGGCCAAAAGTCAATTGATCATTTAATTATGGAGGAACAAATTGTAAATTTTTATGATGACAAGGCATAGTGAGACAACTAAAATCAATGCAAAGATTATTCAATATTCAACTTAGATAATTTAAGAGTATTTTTACAAAGGCTTATATGTAGTTAATTGACTTGTAAAAAAGTTTATTACTCCACCATCCTTTACCAATACGCCTCTTGAAAAATCATTATAATCTAAAATACTTTCAATAGTTTTAGGTATGTGTTTTTATTATTAATTTTACCATGCAACTATACTGAGTTAATCATTTTAAAACTATAATTGTATTTTGTAGGATTGTATAAGAGCAATAGATGATGCATATATTGAAGCATATGTTTCAACTAGTGAACAAATACCATATAAGGGTAAAATAATAAATCCATCATAAAAATTTATGTTTGATATACTTTTCATATATGTAATAGTTAGACAAGAAGGTATTGTAAATGATTCTCGAGTTTTTTAAAACATAATAACAAATTTAGATAACCATTTGTTATGAATCCATAAGTTATGACATTATTTTTAATAAATATAGTAATTATCTAATAATTATTTGTTATCAATATTATGTTCTTTTTATGTTTAGGTAAATTTTACTTATTTGGTGATGTACGTCTAACATGTATATGTTTTTACATAGCATCTTGTTGTATTTTTATTTAAAACTACCTTGATTTAATATTGCAATTAGTTTTATTTAAAGTCTTAGGTAATTTTAGAGGACATATTGCTTTGAGAGTAATTTTAGCTAATAATTTAGGAGTTTTACATGTAAAAATAATAGGAAGAAACATCTTTAACTAAACATAGTTTCAAACACGAATATATTATAGTCATGACCCTCTTTGGTTAAAAGAAATTAAAGAAAAGATCAGACATGGCCACACGCACAATCTTATGTTAGGTTGTGTCCTTGTTTGGAATTAAGGTTTAAAGATATAACTTTATACTAGAGCATTCTAGAACCTATATCACTTGCAAGAAGTTACAGTAAGAAAACTCTGGCAAACTGCTTGCCTGTAACCCAACAGATAAAGGACATTGTATAGTTCATTTGAGGGATTGACGACTTATTCATAAATTCATATTTATTTATTGGTGACTCGACCATATATAGACTAAAATTTCTTTTATTTAGAAGTATTAAATACACTCACAATTTTGAGTTTCATAAGGTATCCAATATGTTCTAAATAGTGATCCCAATTTAATTTGTTGATATTTAATTGAATTATGAGTTTGCGCATAAAACATCCAACATTTGATTTTCAACATTATCCACAACTCCTCAGACACAACCTTAAACAAGGACATGTTAGAGTTTGTATTCATCTTGAATGCAAAAGTTAAGTTTTTAGTGGAAAACACGATGGAAAAGAATAATTTTCGATTTTTAAATTTTCAAATTAGGTTTTAGTAGCAAGAGAGAGATTTTAGGGTAAGTTTTGGTAACCATCTTCTTCAAAGAAAGAGACTTGAGATTATCCTCACAAGAATCTACGTGAGAATCTTTTTATGTGATTTTTGTAATTCTTTTGTTTATATTTATTATTTCAAGGATGTTAGTCAGTTAAACTTCCAATATAAGGTACAGGTGGACTAAATGGATTGTTAATTCTGAGTGTTGTTGATTTCTTGATAACATACTAATGAATACCTCTGCATTCATTTGAATTAATTAAGATACCATTGATGGAGTAAAAGTGATAGATGGTATTAGTTTATAAAAGTACTAATCTTTAATTATTATTTTTAAACAAATTGGGAATATATTAAATGCCAAAAGGTAGATACTTGGTATAATCCTTAAAGCTTAAAATAGTACAACCTAAGAAAAGAACAAAATAACTTCGTCCAAACGATGGAAGGTTAAGGATAGACTAAAGAAATAGCTAACAACTATTGAATATTCTGCCTAGCTGTCATTCTAATGCTTATTTTAATATTAATCCCTTTTTTCTATGAGTATTTCTCTAATCCAAACCAATGTATTCTAGTTTAAAAAGTGAATGTCATATTGGATGCCTTGTTGAAGTTTGTTATTTCTCTCTCTCTCTCTCTCTCTCTCTCTCTCAATTGTATATGCAGTATGTAAAGGCTAATTTAACTCTTATATAGTCCCTTTACTTAAGGATTATGATCCAGATTAAGAGATTTATAACTATGTTTCATTGGCTTTCAATTTGATTATGTAATTGTGATCGATAGCTGCATTAGAAATACAAGTGATTTAATTATTTAAGTTCAAGTTAAAGGTGTAGAGGGTGTCTCAATTGTTGCCTCTTTATTTTTCCTTTGTCTCTAATCTTGGTTTGATAGCTAACTTAAGGACAAAAGAAGCTTTTATGAGACTTTTGTTGTACTAGATAAGGTTTCTTTAAGAACTATCTATAGCTTTGGTCTATAAAGTTCCAAACAAGTCTTTTTAGTGATTTATAAGTTATGCTTTTGATATGACTTAAAGCCTTATCTATCACTTATTAGATTATAGGTTGGAACATTTATCATTAAAGTTGAGAATATTTTTATTTTGCAACTCCAATAGTCCTATTGTCTCACTTATTTTACTTTTGAGACGTTTCCGATTCCTTATCCTAAAAGGTATGTGACCATGAAATAAAGATTGTTTTTTCCAGTAGGAAGTGTTTTAAGGAATTAAATACAAGTAGCTTATATGGAGGGCCTTGATTTTTCCAGTTATGGAATCAACACTTTATTGTAATGCCAAGATGTATTGGTTTGTGGTTTGGCTTCGTAAAAGTTGTTGTCTTACAAAAATTTGGAATATATCTATTAGGTCGACATCAATTCTTTATTACTGTAAAACTTCTAATTTCTTTGAAAGGATCATTTTGTTTATATCTTTCATTGATGAGATTCCTAAGCATCATTCCTCTTTTAGGACACAAATTTCAATCCTTTTCACCCTAACATCAATATCTTTGTTTACATCTCCACTCCATAATAAATCCTTGAGGATTTTTTCTATTTGTTTAATCGAGTTCTATAAAAGAAAGATTTGTGAGCCCAAACAAACATGTAGAATGCTTAAGACTAAGATGATTAGTTGTAATCTCCCTACATTAGAGAGAAACTTATTTTTCTAGTAAAATGTTATTTTATGCACTATGTTAAACAAAGGTTGACAACTATTGAATGTGAGTCTCTTGTTGTGATTGAGTTGTTGAAGCCCTTAAAATTCTAAACTCTTGTATTAGTCATAGAACTAGGTTGAATCTCAAAAGAGTAGAAAACTAGTTTCTTAATTTCAATTAACAAACAAAGTGGTGGTTTATGATTAAAATAAATTTAACAAAAAATTAAAATAAATCAACTAAATGTAAAAGTTAGAAATTCAATGGTGCTTAACTCTGATTCAAGAGAAATATCTCATCTAATTGTAACATTGATCATTGATCTAAAAAGAATAATTTTTACAATTCGAACAATTAGCCTAAAACATGTTAAGATAGTCGTAATAAGTCTCACATGTTCCTAAATTAACTTATTCAAACCCATAATTCAAACCAAAACTTACCATCAATTGATTAGGTATAATAATATTCTCTATCAATTAAATGACAACAATAAGCTTACTAAAAAAGACTGGACCCTACATTAAATAATTAAGATAGCTACAACTATTCAATTTAGTTTTTTTGTTTCTCATAAATTAAATATGCAATTTCATAAAAAACATATTTGCTACTTGTACCAATCCTTAAATTACAAATCACTAAATTTATGGATAGTTATAGAATAATCAATACCAAATTAATTTTTTTCATCAATCTATATTAATTATTCATAAAATATAAGAATACAAAACAAGAAATAATTGAATTAAAACATGAATATAAATTTAGAATGAAACCTCACAAAGTTATAACTAGAGTTTTGAATCCCCTTGAATCAGAATATTTAGATTTAGCCATATATGACTTTATTTCCAACACCAAAAATAGAAAAAAAAAGATGAAAGATTGAAAGAAAACTAATAAGAAATGAAAAGAGAGTGATATATATGGTGTTGGACGTGTTTTTATCTTCTTTTCCTACTCAAAACCTAGCCTCATTTTACATTGCAAAGATTCATATCCAAATCAAATCCAACCCATGCATAAAAAGGATGCAAATAAGTTTTCTAATTGAATTCATACTCTGAAAGTGAATCTGGCATTAGGCGTGCTCTAGCCTTATCCATTGCAGTAATTTATCCACTTTTTTTAAAATTCATCATTTTGATTGATAATTCTCCAATTTGAAGCAATCTTTACTTGTCACCTTCTAAAACAAAATAAATATTAATTTTTCCTATTTAAGCACCAAAATATTATCAAGTTAAAATAGATAATTTCAATTAACATTATCGAATAACATCTTATCATGTTGATATCGCTATTCCAATGTATTTGAATAAAGGAACTTGAAGCCTCAGTCCTAATATTCTAATCAGTTACTTTGTAAGATTTGGATCTTTTGTTGATACATAAATATAGCTCTTATCGTAGTTAATTGAGCACTCTAATATTTTATTAAAGATGTGGAGTGTATGATTAACAATCGATTGATTTTGAATCAGCTCCACAAAGTAGAATCATCTAGAAAAGACAAATTATGTTTTTCTTGCATGTATTATGGTAAATAAAGTTTCCAAAATGCTTGATATTATGACGTATTAATCTAGTAAGTACCTTTATTTATATGATAAACACGTATGACAAAAGAGAGTCACCTCTTTTTAACATTTTTTTCCCTCTGACGACTATAGTGGCTCTTTATTCACAATATGAGGTTGTAATGATGCATTGCTTCATCTATTGAATATATTTATGTATGACCCCAAATGCCCCCAAAACTTCTAATGAGAACTTCAAACTTATGGAATCAAAAGCCTTGTGGAAATATATAATTTTGTTGCATAACTTTTATTTAACTTTTTCTTATGGTAACCCTTGAATAATTCTTGTTCCAAGAGAATATTGTCTCTAATACTTCTTTTCTAGGTAAATTCTCCTTAGCTAGGATTGATTACTAAGCTTAAGACCAATTTCAGCCTAGTAGCCAATAATTTGGAGACGATTTTATATATTATATTTCAATAAGAAATTGGCATGTACTCCTTTAATAAAGGAGGATTAAAAGTTTTAGGTATAAGGTAACGAGGGGTCTTTCTCTCTAAAAATCTACCTATTGGTATATAATTCTAATATTGCATTTAATGCGAAATCATTAATATGATTCCATGGTTTCTAGAAGAAGTTTGTATCAAGCCCATCTAGTCTTAGAGGTTTATTATCATGCAAACTAAATATAGCTCTAGCTACATTGCTCTTATGTTAATGAATTTTCTTATTCCTTAAAGAAGATAAGAGGATAATGCTTTAAGAGCCTGCATGGAAGAAATGTTATTAGTGTCCCTAACTAGTGAGTTGTTCAAGTAATCATAAATTAATCTTATTAAATCTTCTATTTTCCATTTAGTTGTTCCATCTAAATCTTTGAAGGAAAATATTTGAAAAGTAGTCATACTGATCAAGATTGTATTATGAAAAAAATGTTTATGTCTCCATTTATTAGCCACTACGCTCTTGATATTTGTTTTATGATTAAGCATTAATTCTCTCGTACTTATATATATATTTCTAGAGCTTGTCTTTCCTTTTTTTTAAGTGTTCATTTTCTAGGTTAACATAAAGTTTTGACTATATATGATTTAAAATTGCTCTTTGCTCTTTGAAAACTTTTTTTTATGTCACTAAAGTTTCTTTTGCTTAAAATTTTAAGTACAACTTAGAGTTTACTATTGTGTCAAAATAAGTTCTAAAAATACCTTGGCTATCCTACGCACAAATATACAAGGTAGTTGTAGATGATTACCTAGGAGGTCATCTCCCATGAAAGTGAAATTGGTTAGCTCAAATTAATCTTGAACAAAAAATAAAAATAGATACAATCCTAAACATTCTAACCCAATTTGTTGAGTAAAGATTTTAAAGCAAATTACAAAATTAGACTAAAAAGTAAAATGGTTTAACTGGAAGCAAAAGCAGATTGATAAATCGATGAGGGAAACTTTTGAGAATTAATTTCACTAATTTAATCTTTTATGCATGATTAACGGGAAATGATTGGATAATTGTATTTGGGTTCTAAGATAGACCTGAATAATAAACTAAATCTAACTTTCATATTTGACAAGTTATCATCCAAATTAATTACGAAAACTCAACTAATAATTACCACTTAAGTTAATATATTTCTAATTCTTAACCTAAGCGTCTATAGTTTCTTGTTTCATATTAAACTTTTTCTCTCTATCCTTCGTTTAATACCAAAATGATGCAAAGTTTTGTCATGCTTTTACATCCACTCGGTTTAGAGACTATAGCAAATATAAGACAACAACACAGTAACCCAATCATGCATATTTGACTAAACTAGCTACATTAATTCTCAAGAAAAAGAAATTAGCCCATCATGGAATAAACAAGATTCATCATATTCATATACTTCAATCTCATTGTTATCAGTATAAGAGAAGTATTAAAGAAATAAACTGAGTGAATAATAGAAATAAACTACAAAAGTTAAATGTAGTATAAGTCTATCAACTAACAGAGAAGTAAATACAGTAAAACAATAGAGAAATAATGCAACAGATATAACATAATGAGCAAACAAGTGTTCGGATGAGGGAGTTGTGGTGATCTCCTACCATTCTCTAGGTCTCTACATTGGCTCTCGCCTTCTACTTCTACTTGGTTCTCATCCAGATGATCGAAGGCTCACATTGCTTCCACCTCTCTATTGTTCTTCTTCTTTTGCTCACCCGATTGCTCTCTGTTCTCTGTTCTCTTATCCTTTTCTTTCTCTCTATCTATTTTATGTTCCATAATGTCCCCAAAAAATGAATCCAGCCTCCGTTGCCAGCCTCTCTTCTTTCTATTTGTAGTATCATTTTAGGTTTAGGTTTTCGAGCCCTCAAACCTGCTGTTGTCACGTAATAAGTTGGACAATTAAAGAAAATGTTGCCACTGGTGTGTATGAGGTAGTCACAGGTGTGACCATATAGGGGTCACAAGTGTGACTCCCATTGTCACTGTCAATTGTCACACCAGTGACTTCCATAGTCATGGGTGTGACACCATTTATGCTTGAATTAGTTAATTGAATGCATTGTTCATGTCCCATTTCATTGCTTCATGCATAATTCTTCTAATTTTTCATGCAACATTCATAAGATAATCCAATTAACATGCATGCCATATTCACACTATTTTCACTTAATTCATCTCACATTTAGATCAAAACACAGGAATTTGTAACCAAATCAAGATATAAAGGCAAGAAAAGACAATAGAAATTAGACACGACATTTACTCATATATTTAAATGTTTCAAATCTCTTTATATTAACATCTAGTCCTTTTACCACTACTTCATTAAATCATATCATATTGGCAAGGAAGTTATTGAATCTGAAAGGGCTTTTCCTAAATCTCCAAAACTTTGAATATTAATCTCTATTGGAGAATGGTATAGATAGATATTATTAATAAAAATGGCTTGCTTAAGGGAAATCTATCCATCCAAAAAGAATATACCATAGCTTTATCAAACTTTTTTTCCTAATATGCCTTTCCTATTTTGCATATTTCTCTGTGTAATGTAAATTAAGCTCCTTTATATCTCAAGTTTGATGCTCCAATTTTGCTTATATACCATTTGAAGTCATCATAGTTATTCCTTTGGCCTAGGTTTGGATCCCGCTGATTTGATTAAGTATAAAATGTTGTTAAATTTTAAAGAATCACCAAAAGGATTGGAAATTTTAAGTGAATAATGTTAAGGTCTTCCTATAAGGATTTTCATTGAAAGGCTAAATCTATAACATACACAAAGACAAGATTAACACAATTAAGTAAGTGATTTAAGTTAATAACTAGCTAGATAAATTAATTAAAAAAGCTAGTATGATGTACCTTCACCCTATCAGGATCAAAAGACACTATAATTCTACCGTTATAGTGCATTTGATGATTAGAAATGGAGGATTATGATTTCCTAAAGGACCAGAGATCATCTCTAAGTTTGTTAGCTTTTATTATTGTCTCCAAAAGTCCTACAATTGTAGGATTTTTAGTTCTAACGAAATCATATAAAAATTATTACTATTAGGGCAATTTAAGCTCTTTATTTTCCAAAATATTACAGTGATTGTGAATGAAGTTTAATAAGCTCATTTTTAGGCTTCCTCTAATAAGCTCCTTCTTAGGCTTCCTTTCCGTCTTCCTCTTAATAGATAACACTACATTTTGTCCTTGTTTCCTGAGGTCTCCTAGAGAGCTAACATAATCATTTTTATTGGTGTTTGGAGAAGGAGAGGCATGTTCTTTCACTTCATGTTTATCATAACTTCTTAATCCTTAGCGACATAGCTAGTTCACTGACCATTTTTTTATCCTCCACATCATGTTGGTTTGGTTTTTTTTATATAGAATCTTCAGTTTTGAGAGATTGCAATTTTTGTTGTTGAGGTAGATTAAGTATCCATTTGATCAATATCTTTATATTGTTTGTATTTTGAATATCTAATGGAGCTAGTTAGATAGCTAAGACCTACAGTAGACTAATATTGTATTAAATAATATAAAAATGGACCCCATAAGGAGATTGTTTTTACATTATGCTTATCTAGTAACATTCTTGACTTCCATATTTAAAGTAGCACTAGTTTACCTTTTATATTACATGGTCACTGCTCTAAAACTCTTTTCATGTTATCTTTATTTTCAATTTTAAGCCATATCTTTTCCCATTTTGTCTATGCTAATTGCTACAATTGTGAAAATGGGGGCCTCTTATAAAAGAAGTGACCTATAAGAGTACTAAAGCATCTCACAACTCCTACTAACAAGAAATCCAATGGTAGAGATACTACGTTGGAACTTTCACCTCTAACTTGGGGGATATATTTAAGTTTATCTTAAAGATAGAAGAATGCTATCACTCGACTTCACTTTTTTGAACTATCTTCAAAGGGGTATCTAAGCCTTTCTTATTAAAAGTGGAGAGATGATCTCTATTATCTAGAAACAAAGGCAAGTAGAAATGTAAAATTTTATTTGAGGACACATAGAAGCTCAAGATAAGAGAAGTTGATGATGGAAACAAGATTTAAGCTAGTTATAGAAGTTGGTAAGAAGATGTTAGGCGACAGAATAGGGGGTTTTGATATTTTTAATTTATTAAATAATAAAATTCCTATGTGGCACAAATAAAATATGTGATATTCATGTGACGAAAATATTAATTTGACGTGGCTTGTCACATCCTCCACATTCATATAAAACTTAACGTCAGACCATTTTTGCTAAAAATTCAATGTTGGAGCATTTTAGTGCCACATTTTTTATGTTTGGGTTAGTATTGTAAAATTGAGTAAAATTTAAGATTTTTTTTACAATTAACACTTTAAAAATATCAAAGTTTTTAAATCCCTAAAAATAGTCTAACCCTAAACTTGGAAGAACACAATGAGAACACAATCTTCGTTTTGCCTCCATAGTTGATTTTGTTCAATAACCACTCCCAGCTTTGTGATGGTTATATTCAATCACCTCTTAATGCTTACTAGGAGGAAGCCTAACTACCTTCTCCTATAATGTTGAAGGCATAACACAATTAAGTGAGACATATACTTACTCCTTAATGCTTATAGTAAATGCTTACTACTCTTAATAGAATAAATTTCTCATATGGAGAAACTACAATATGTGTGTATAAAGTGCTGGAGTGAGCTTAGATCAACTCCATCATATCAGTGCTTGTAATTAACATCTTTACGTGCTATTGCCTGATAAAAAAAAAAAGAAAAGAAAAGACTTCACAAAATAATTCTATTAATAAAGAAAATCACCTACTAATCAATCGTTCTTAACTAAAACTACAACTCAAACTACAAGCAAAGCGTTCATTCAAAGGAAGAATATGTGAAATTGGGATTATGAAACTGAATTATTAATCCCAAGTTAAAATTTTTCCAACAATATTAATAGGAGATAGAGTTCAAATTCTTTTTACCTAAGACAGTAACTGAGTTGCAGAAGCCGTGAAAAGAGAACTACGAAGAGGAGAGGAATAATTGAGGAGGAAGAGAAGTGGCAAAAGGGTAAAAAGGGGGAAGAGAGAGAGGATTTATAATCAGGGTTAGAACTTCCAAATTTAGGATTAGATTGTTTTTAGGGATTTAAAATTTTTGATATTTTTAAATTTATTAAATTATTAATTTCATGCATATTAAAATCAGTATATGTGTTACACACATGAAAAAAAAATTATTTATCGTGGCTCACTACATCGTCACCATTAACAAAACGTTTAAAAATAAACTATTTTTTTATACAAATTGAAAAATGGAATATTTTAATGTCACTTTTAAAATTCAGACTAGTATTACAAAATTAAGAAAATTTGAGAATTTGTTTACAGGTAATCCTATAAATTATTAGTGCTAATAGCAGATAACAACTTTTTATTTTATGTTCTCTTCCATAGTTATTAGATCGTAGAATCAAGTTATTCACTGACTTGAAAGAGAAGTGTCATTCATTGCTTAATGTTGACAACTTAAGATTAAACAACTGGAATATCAAACTTAATATTGAGGGAAAAGGGATGAAATTTAATAGAAAGGGATCGAACAAGAGTGGATTTATATAGCAACCAAATTAGCGTTTTGTTTGCAAATCTACAATGGTTGCTTTTGGATCCAGTTTTGATCATCAATAAAAGACATACTAGTCAATTGCTCTATATATTGAGCACTGAGCTTGTTTATCCACTTTACTCTTCCTGTAATGTTGGCTCCTGCTCCATAATTGCCGTCCTCTACAAAGGTTACCTGGTCCCTGGTTATATTGGATGCACACAAGAAACCATCAGATGAAAAAGGAACTGAAGATTAGGCGGATCAAATGGGAAAACAGGACATTAAGTGGAATAATTACATCACTCGATCTATATGCTGAATTTTGTTAAGAAATAAGTTTCTTTTCATATAAATAATTATATATAAACAGATGATTAGAAATGTATGAAATTTTCCTTTCCATGTTTTTCTGCACATTCACTAGGATTATAATTGAGGAATCAATTCAGTAACTTATATGAACGTACCACGTGACATTTAATTTACGGACTACACAACTGATGTAGGTTAACTATATACACCATACTATAAACTGAATTTAATTACTTATGCGAACACTTCATGTGACAATAATTCTATTTTAACAGGTTCACAAGGGTTTTAAAAGCACTTGTCTATGTGTCACATAGAAGAAAATACAAAGATTGGGCAACAATATTAGGAGGATAAAAGAACTTACTCATGGCCAACGCAATTCCAAGCATTCCATCCCAAAGGATCTATAATGTCGTCAAAGTTTGAGCTGTAGAATATAACCCTAGCAAACCCTCTCCAAGGCCTTCCTAGAAATGCAGGGCCTTTTCCAAACACTCTACATCCCTTGAAAACAAACCCGTTTGAATCATTTGGATTTGTTCTTCCCTGTGCTGTTATATATCCTCCTTCCAGTACTTGTATGTCACAATCCTACATTTAAGTACACAAGATTACAAAATCACTTAGAACTTGGTAATAAAGATGATAAATGTTTGTTATTATATACACAATCCCACTCTAATCAACGAGTTTGGATCCTAATAAGAGATGAAGTTAAAAGTCCCTCCTACTATAAATCAAGTAAGTTACAATTTTGTTGCCGTTATTATAATAATTGCAAATTATATAAACATAAGATAATAAATCCCAATACAAGGTTCAAAATTATTCATCTTTTTGACAAAATCTTTGATGCCAAAAGTCAAGAAATCTCCTTATTTGCATGATGATGAAAGATTGTACAAGTTCGAAATGCAAAAATACTACCTCGTATATGGATTGGCCACTGCCAAAGATGAAATCAACAGCACCCTGAATGGTGCAGTGCTTGAAGTAGTGTCGACCTTGATCATCCCACAAGGTGTCTTGCACCCCGGCAAAGCCACACCGGTAAAATGCATTCCTGTCGCCGCTTATCATAGCAGCCACCGCCGGTAGCCTAGGGTTACTATTACTATTAAGTGGAAAGTTGTAGGAGTTCTGTCGAAAGATTTCATCCAAACAAAAGAAAACAGTTGCCAAGGGATGAAGTCGTGTATATTACTTGTTCACATAAGCACATATATATGAAAAATTTTCTTACAACAAAGCCAATACTTCTGACGATGATGTTGTCTGCTAGAGACGTGAAAGTTGGGCTTTGTGCTGTTGTCTCGTGGTCACCCCACACTATATAGGTCTTCCTCATTCCTTCTCCTTTCAGGATTATATATGGTTTGTCATAAGGGATCTTCACCTTCTCTCTGCATATGCATTACAAATTGGATATCTTCCTCAAAGTTTACGCTTACGTAAAAGACCAGGTGTAACGTCTTATATATTTCTGGGCTTTGTAGATTACAAAGAAGCTAATCAGATGACATAGAAAAAAAAGAAATGAGAAGTCTCAGCAGGGTCGCACCTGTATGTACCAGCAGTGATGTAGATACAGACCCAGTTCCTGTTATTAGATTGAACGGAATCAATGGCTGCTTGAACACTTTTGAAATCTCCATGTCCAGACTGATCAACATGCATCACCTTGTAAGGCAATGACATACTGGTAAGACGATAGAATTGACCAGCTCCATGGGACTTGGCATCTATGAGGAGCAGTTGGAAGCCAATTAGTATGAAGATGGCAGAACACAGATGAAAGTATGGTGGCAATAACATCTTTGTATTGCAAGTTTTAGAGAAGAAAGTGATAAAACCAAAGTGTATATGTGAATTGGTGGATCCAAAGATGACCAGAAAATGGAATAGCTTGGATATTACGCATATAATACAAGTTTACAAGCAAGCATGAGTCGTTTATCTGCCAAGTGTTGGATAACCAGCGACAGTTACAAGGATTTTGGAGGGTAAAAGGAAAGTCAAAAGTTTCTGTTTGTATGCATATGTCATCAGAATCACAATGAATACAGAATAGTAAGCTCTTTGTTTTGTTTTATTGCCTCCTCCGTTTCTCACGTATACTTTATTATTCCTATAGGGCCTGTGAAGGGAAAATTAGAAGTTTGTATCACTGAATTATTATGTCATAATAAGCTTTTTGAGGCATTGTAAAGTTGAAGGCTAATCAAAAAAGGTTTTTCCAATCCCCTAATTTATTAACGTAGAAAATTACTGCAATAATCTCAAGGGTAATCTTCAAGTTCACGGTTTAATATTGGGCCTTAAAGAGGATATATGGGGGGACAAAATTTAATTTGAAACGGCTGACCTAATTTTTTGGAATAATGAAAATGTTTCTTTTCCTTAATATCAGCATAGCGTGTGTCATGTCATGTAAATTGTTTGATTTATCAAAAAAGAGAAAAATAAATATATAGCCAGATCCTATCACGTGAAAGAAAAAGATGTTTTGACTTAATATATAATTATCTACATTAACCAAACATCTTTTTATTGGCGTAAAAAGTTGTCTTATTCAACAATCGTATAATGTTTAAATAATAATATTACCTTACTAATGTTTTAAGAACAGGTAAAATAAAAAGTTCAATCGGTATTAAAATTAAAGAATTTAAAGTATGATTGAAAGAAATTGTTCCTCCTTATTAAAGTTTAATTAGAAAAAGATATTGTTAAGTAAAATTTAATTTATTAATTTTAATTTATAAAAACTTATTAATTAATAAAAATATACTGATTAATTAATAAATTGATTAATTTTTAACAATGAGAGTTATTAAAATAAATCGAATTAAAAAGTTAAAACTTAAACCCAACATTTGAAATTTTCGAAGTTTTTACAATTAATCGAGTTGCCCATATGATTTTGAAAGATTGACTCATTCAAACATGAGCTAAAGACAGAATAGTAGCATTGCAAATATACGAACAACAATGTTAATGAAAATGTTTTTTGGAATAATGAAGATGTTTCTTTTCCTTAATATCACATGATGTCTTGGACTTTTAACAGCTATCAAATCTTAATATCACATGATGTTTCTTTTCCTCAATATCACATGATGTCCAAGACATCTAACAAAATATTGATGAAAATTAAATCGCTTGTATCACCTATTTGCAAATTAATCCTCAAACAGTTTACTTAAAAACAATACTTTTGATGCGTGAAAGGTAACAAGACTCTTAAACTCATTCGTAAAAAACCTCATTTAACCACTTAAACCCTTTGTTTATTTCACCAAGAGAACCCGAATGCCTTGGCTAAAAACAAAGGAGACAGATTTGCAGTCTACAGCCTTGATTGTGCAGAGTTGCCATGAGAAACTTATCTGAAATATTGATTTCATACTTGGGTGAACTAATTCTTTTGGCAAAACTATTCAGTTCAATCTTCCTTGATTTGATAGCTGTTAATAGTCCAAGACATCTAACAAACGTTTTAACTAAGTTCATTCCATTAAAATGTACAATCATCCCTAGCTTATACATGCATACATTTTTTAATTTGAAATTCTGCTGTATTACTAGCTGGACGCATTCCATCACTGGGCATGTACGACCAGTAACAAGCTAACACAAGACGCTAAAATGTTGAATATAGAGAACATACCAACAGTAACATACTGCTTACCCTACATCCTAAAGAGAGTATTTCAATTATCTAAACATCTGTGGCTGCAGAAAATGAAGCATTCTTAGAACTCTAAGTTGGAGGATGTACTGGTCGGTGAAGGAGAAACTCTCCCCTTGAAAGTCACCCACCCTTCTTTTCCCTGCTACTAGTGGATTCTAAATACTAACCTCAAACTATTCAATATGACTACAAACGGGAGCTGAAAGTGTGTGGCTGGTGCATAACAGTCTATTGGAAGGTGGATAACTATTGCAACATCATTTCACTCGTGGATAAAGAACAATATCATCATGCAAGTCCACTGCATCAAGTATAGCATATAGTGAAGTCAAAAGGAATCATTGCAGACGCAAGGCAAAACAGAATACAGATTTAGTTCATGATAGGAGTCTACTTTTCACCCACAAGAAAGAAAAAACAACTCTACGTAGCATTAATATTTGATGGGAGCGATAATGTCTAGCTGGGGACCTAGCTTCTCCTCTGCAATCTTTTCAGCTTTAACCCTCAGTTTTGTCAACTGCTTCTTTCTCTCATATGCCACCTGAGCCCTCTCCTTTCTCTTCCTCTCGAGCTCCTAAGGAAAAGCAGAGTAGTAATGTAGATCAGAGAACACTAGCAACTTGCAATCTTAAGAATTAGCATCAATGGTGCTATGTCGAACTTGTAATTTTTTACAGCAGCTCAATATAATATACAGAAAAATTATATCACTAAAAGATTTGTAGGAACAATACAAACTGCAAGTAGAAGTAAAATAGAAAACCAGAATATATATCTTCCACAAGCAAAGTAGAAAAGCTAGAACCACATAAGAATATATATTAGGTAAAATCTCTTTAATTTAGTGACACATAAACACAATCATGGGGTAAACTGTCAGAACTATGTAAAAGAAGGAAGCGGGTAGACAGTTCATACCTTAATTATGTCATAGTAGTTCCACCCAACCTCAGATGATAGCTTTCCTAATAAGCAGTACTTGTGCCCAGCCTGCAGCCTCAAAACCCTGATTTTCCCAAGTTTATCCCAAATTAAAGACTAATGTTTCAGGTAATAAACATCAAACAACATTTAAAAATGCAACTAACATTTAAAAAACTCACTTGAGGGCATCTGGAATCACCATCCTCTTTATCTTGTCATAAGGGGGAGGAACACCCTCATAAACCTTCAGGCGAGCAAGGGCTGCCTCTCCGCGCTTGGTCTTATGAGGAATCATCCTACAGTTCAAAAGAATTTGAAACCTGAACTATAAATATCGCATATACGAAAGACGACTACAAAACATACAAGCAACCTTCATTCTCCTGCAACCAGTACATCCTCTTTCCCAAAATCTAAAACCCAGCAATTCCAGATTACAAGGAAATGAACATAAAATGACTTCTATACTCATCTGGAAAAGCAAAGGTATATCTTCTCACCATTTTAGATAGCATACAGTATTAACGCGAGCTTTTCAGTCAATCCCAGACAACAAACCTCAATATAAAGACTACTTTTTCCAGGATAACAACTCAATTACCCAAGTGTAAGCAACTATAAAGGCTAGCTTCCATAGGGAGTCATTATAAACGAAACCCAGATGACAATTCAGTATAACAAATCGATTACAAGCTTTAAAACACCAAGATGTACAAAGAAAGAATAGATTTACCCGCGAATAGTGCGCCAAAGAATCTTAGAAGGAGCGCGAAAGTGGATAGGACCATGAGAAGGCTTAGTGTTCATGCGCTTACGCAAGAACCTCATATACTTCATCTTCTGCCTAACCAATCCACCAGATAAGCAAATCTCTTCACATCTCACAACAACCACCTTTTGCCCATTCAACAACTCCTTTGCAACGATGGAAGCCAAGCGGCCCAACATGTGGTGTCGGGCATCGACTACCACCCTTTTCGCGCATATCCCAGATCCTGAAACCATTGTTGCTCTCGTTCTCTGTGCAGCCGCAAGCTGTGTCGTAAATGGGTTGAGTCGATGAAAGTGAAGCTGCGTGAGGGTTAGGGTTTTAAAGGTTGTCTTTGGGCTTTTGGGCCTTAACCTTTAAAACATAGTCTGCTGTGCCTCTTTTTATCACTGGATCTAAATATTATACCCAATTTTCTTCTTTTTTTTCCCCTGTAAGCTTCTATTTCAGTTAATCTCTTATTAATTGATTCGAGATTAAAGTCCTCTAATCTTAAGGCACAGGTGAGTTGATAAGGGGCTCTCTTGACTTAAATAAAGTCGCAGGTTCGAATTCTCTTCATGTATGCAGTCATTTAAAACTTGGAGCCACAACTTTGCCTTCCACAAAGAACTTATCCGACTCGAGCGATGATTAGTTTGGATGTGGATGGGTTAAAAGAGTCTTCCTATAGTTGAGATCCTCCTAAGATATCTCGTGGGCAGTCAAAAAAAAATGAAGTCCTCTAATCACTTGAATAAAATGAAGTCAATTTAATTAGCTAAGAGTTTACTGTGTAAAAAAGTCTTATAAATATTAGTTTTTAGGTTAAGTATTGGATTGTCGAAATTAGATCTGTAAATTAGAATGAAATGTATTAGAAGCCATAAATACAATCCAATGTTGGATGTGGGTCCCTCATATGGAGGGATACCATTTTTAACCAATGTGACATTTGCAGCTGTCTCACGCGGTGAAGTGCCTATATAAGGCACTCCCTGTTTCATACATACTCACAACAAATATATAGAAGAAAACCAAAGCAAAGCAAGGGCAAATTTGGTTAATTCTTTATGTACTGTATCCGTGCCTAAAGAGTTTCTTCAATATTGGGGATGGTCAAAATAAGCAAAATTACAATTTCTATTTCCCCATGAATCATATGTTAGGAAATATTTTTCTAAATGATTGGTAAGTGAAAAAATACTGAGGTTAATATTTTTAAGTCAGGAAACATTTTGTAAGCCACTATTTTAGTTTTATTTCTATATACCCACTATTTGTAATAGTGGAAGAATTATTCTGAGTGTTGTCTATGAACGTAGTCCAAAGTTAAGAGTGAATCACGTTAAATATTTTGTGTCCATTTTGCTCATTTTATTTTTTCTTTTCAAAATACATTCGCTGTGCCCAACAAGTGGTATCAGAGCTGTGTTTTTATTGAAGTTATTTTTTGAAAAGAAACATGTCACAGGGAAGACAAAATTATAACAATTCATTTGACATGATTCATTCAAAAAGTTGACGTAAAATGGCAAAGTTGATGAATAGTACTCTCAAGTTTTTAAATTTGCAAGGTTACAACACTGTAGATGTCCAATAGTAATTAGGTCTCGCGATACTATTTGCGGTACTATTCATAAGGTACTATTTACCGGATCTCGCGGTACTATTCTAGTAGGGTCCGATGACACTATTCCGATGAGCACTATTCACAAGTTATTATTTATCGAGTCCCATGATGAAAATTTAGAAGATATATTTTCTGTCAAATTTTGACGTCCTAATTCCATCTTTGAGGTCAGTTTTCTCAAATTTAGCTTAATTTGACAAATGGAGGTGAAGATAAACAAAATAATCAATCTAAACGATATTAACTACCGTATATGTCGAACCAAGATGAAGTATCTTTTAATGATTACAAAGATGCATTTGCCAGTATTTTCGACAACTAAACCGAAGGAGATGTCCAACGAAGATTGGGAGTTTGAGCATGAATGAGCGTGTGATTATATTTGACAGTTTGTCGATGATAATGTGTATAATCACATTTATAACGAGACTCAAAGAACGTTGTGGAATAAGCTGGAGTAGTTGTATGATTCAAAGATCAACATCAACAAATTATTTTATCTGACAAATTTGATGTAGGAAAAATACCAGGAGGGTACTTCTGTAGATGATCATTTAAACAATATGGAAGGGATGGTTCATCAGTTATCAAAGATGGCATAAAATTTGATGACAAGGTGATTGCTCTAATAGTGCTAGCTTCATTACCAGAGTCTTGGGAGATTTTGAAGATGTCTTTGACAAATACTGTACCAAATGGTGTATTAAATATGGAGTTTGTTAAAAGCAATATACTAAATGAAGAGATGAGACGTAAATCACAATATGCAGCCTCTTCATCACATTTAAATGTTCTACTTACAAAAAATAGAGGAAGGAGTCAATCCAGAGATCCAAAGTCCAGAGACAAGAGCAAAAGAAAGTCAAACAGATATGCGAATGTGAAATGTCATTACTGCAAAAAGAAAGGCCACATCAAAAAATTTTGCCGAAAGTTGAAGCAGGAAAAAGGAAAAGATGTCAAGAAAGAAGAAAGCAGTGATGATGAACAAAGTAACATTGTTAATGTATTCAACCTTATTATTAATACAGAGAAAGTATGCCTGGTGTCGCAAGAAATAAGTTAGATAGTTGACAGTGGAGCTACTGTTCATGTTACATCTCACAGACAAATTTTTTCATCTTACACGCCTGGTAATTATGGCGTTGTTAAGATGGCAAATAGAAATCTGTCAAATGTTGTTGGCAAATGAGATGGTTCTTTAGAGACAACAAATGGTTCAAGACTGTTGTTGAAAGATGTCAGGTACATTCCTGATATGCGTCTAAACTTGATTTTTGTAAACAGGTTAGATGATAAAGGTTTTTGAAATACTTTTGGAAACAAAAAATGGAAGCTTACTAAGGGTTTCTTAGTAGTGGCTAGAGGTCAGAAGCACTCAAGACTATATATGATGCAGGCAAAGCTCTCCAGTGATGTTGTCAATATAGTGAAGAATGATAATACAGTTGATTTGTGGCATAAAAGACTAGGCCACATTGGTGAGAAAAGGATGACTCTGCTTGTAAAAAGGAATATGCTATTTGGTCTAAACCAGATATATCAGAAGAAATGTGCAGATTGCCTAGCAAGGAAACAAAACAAGGTTTCTTTCTAGAGTTCTCATCCATCCAAAATGAAGAATGTTCTAGATCTGATTCATTCAGAATTGTGCGGACCATTGTCAAAGTCGCTTGGTAACGCACAATACTTTGTGACTTTTATTGATGATCATTCCAGGAAAGCGCTTATACTCTGAAGACTAAAAATTAAGTGTTATATGTGTTCAAACAATTTCACGCCTCAATTGAGAGACAAACTGAGAAGAACTTGAAGTGCATCCCAAACAGACAACGGCGGAGAGTGCATCGGATTACTTGATGCTTACTGTAAAGAGCATGATATTCAGCATCAAATGACATCACCAAAAATACCGCAATTGAATGACGTAACTGAAAGGATGAATAGGACTTTAATGGAAAGAGTCAGATGTCTACTTTCTCATTCAAAGTTGCCTAAGGCATTTTGGGGTAAAGCTTTACTTGCAGCTGTGTATGCATTAAATCATTCACCATATGTTTCTCTCTAGTATGAAGTTCCAGAAAAGGTGTAGTCAGGAAAGGATGTTTCCTATGATCATTTACGAGTCTTTGATTGCAAGGCCTTTATCCATATTCCTAAAGATGAAAGGAAAAAGTTTAATGTCAAGACACGACAGGGTGTATTCATTGGCTATGGTCAAGATCAATTTGGATATAGGTTTTATGATCTAATGTAGAAAAGACTTATCAAAAAGAGTCGTTATGCTATGTTTGTTGAAGATCAAACTATTAAAGATATCAACAAAGCGGAGAAGGAAGTTCCAAGCTCCAATGATGACTCAATAAGCTTCCGATTGAATCCTCCAACAGTGATGCCTAGACAAGTTAAAGATGAAGTGTAAAATGATCAGCTAGAAGCTGATAATGCAGATGCCCTCAATGAAGTTAAACTAGAGGATGATGATGGTGCTCACATTCAACCACCAGCACCTGAAGATTCTCTAGTCCTATTACGAAGATCTAGTAAAAATAGACAACCATCTACTAGATATCCAGTTGATTAGTATATAATGCTGACTGACAGGAGAGAAGCATAAAGCTTTGATGAAGCAATGAATGATGAACACAAGAAGAAATGGAAAGAAGCCATGCAAGACGAGATGAAATCCTTACATGAGAATAAAACATTTAAGCTGGTGAAGTTGCCAGAAGGCAAAGAGCATTGGAGAAAAAATAGGTGTTCAAAATCAAGCCTGAAGAACACAACGACCATCCTCAATTCAAAGCAAGATTAGTAGTCAAAGGATTCAACCAAAAGAAGGGTATTGCCTTTGACAAGATATTTTCACCGGTGGTGAAAATGACATCCATACATATACTGTCAGGGCCAGCCGTAAGTTTCAATCTAGAAGTTGAATAAATGAATGTTAAGACTGCCTTCCTACATGGGAATTTGGGAGAAGAGATATACATGGAGAAGTCAGAGGGTTTTGTAAAAAGGGAGAAAGAAGACTATGTTTGTAGACTAAAAAGAGTCTATATGGTCTAAAACAGGCACTAAGATAGTGGTATAAGAAATTTGAATCTGTTATGGGGGAGCATGACTACAAGAAGACTACTTTAGATTACTGTGTATTTGTGAAAAAATTCTTTGATGATGAGAAGACTACTTTAGATTACTGTGTATTTGTGAAAAAATTCTTTGATGATGATTTTATTGTTGTATTGCTCTATATGGATGATATGTTGATTGCTGATAAGAATGTTTCCACAATCAACAATCTAAAGAAATAGTTGGATAAGTCTTTTGTCATGAAAGAGTTGAGATCAACAAAGTAGATTCTTGGCATGCAGATTATTAGAGACAGAAGCGCCAAGAAACTATGGTTGTCATAAGAGAAGTATATTGATAAAATACTTCAGAGATTCAAACTAAACAAAGCTAAAGCGGTTAGTTGTCCTTTTGCTAATCACTTTAAATTGAGTTCTAGAGGGTGCCCTTTTACAGATAAAGAGAAGGAAGAAATATTCAAAATTTCATATGCTTCAGCAGTTGAAAGTTTAATGTATGTCATGGCTTGTACACGGCTGGATATTACTTACACAGTTGGAGTTGTGAGTCGTTTACTTTCAAATCCTAGAAACGAAACTATACCGATGGAACAGATACCGTTTGAAAATAGCGATGGTATTGTCATTTCTATCGCGATATTAGTCCAATATAGCGACGGAACAGATGTCCGTTGCTAAATTTGGAGCAAAAAATTTCTGACAAAATTTAACGACAGAAAAATACCAATATAAAAGTTTTCGTCAGTAATTAGCCACAAAATGACGAAATCTGTTGGTAAACTTGTAGACGATAAATTCATATTTGGCTACGGAACCATTGCCGTCGGTATGTTTGTCATTAAGAACATCATTTTGGATTAATGAAAATGACGTCATCTTGGTGAAGTGAAACAACGTTCTTAACTTCACCAAAACGATGTCGTTTTGATTATCTTGGAACGTTGTTTAAGTGAACCAAAACGACGTCATTTCGGTGAAGTGGAAGGCAGTTATTTGCATTGACCAAAACGACGTCGTTTTGATTAAGTACGAAAACGACGTCATTTGGATTAAGTTTAAACATTAGTAACAATATGACCGAAACGACGTCGTTTTGGTTTTAAACCAAAACAATGTCGTTTCGGTTAAATTAACTTACGTCTTCACTTAACCAAAACGATGTCGTTTTGGCTAAGTTAAAAGCGCAGCAAATACCCTTCTTCCTCCTCGCCTACGCACAGCCTTCTCCTCTTCCTTTCGAACGCAACTCGCACGGTTTCCTCCTTCTTCCTCCTCCTTTCCTCCACTGCCGTCCATCCTCCGACCACAAATAACTTCTCCGGCCGACCTTCCTTCTCATCTTCTCCGGCGATGAGGTAAGGGCGTCTTCTCTTCCGCCTCTTCCGAAGGTAAACTGTGGGTTCAAAGTAAATTGTTGTATTTTTTGAGTTAATTAATTGCATTGGCATTAAACCAAAACGACGTCGTTTCGGTCATATTAACTTACGTCTTCACTTAACCAAAACGACATCATTTTGGCTAAGTTAAAAACGCAGCAGATGTCCTTCTTCCTCCTCGCGCGCGCGCAGCCTTCTCCTCTTCCTCCCGGATGCAACTCGCACGGTTTCCTCCTTCTTCCTCCTCCTTTCCTCCACTGCCATTCGTCCTCCGACCACAAATAGCGTCTCCGACCGACCTTCCTTCTCATCTTCTCCGACAATGAGGTAAGGGCGTCATCTCCTCCGCCTCTTCCGAAGGTAAACTGTGGGTTCAAAGCAAATTTTTGTATTTTTTGAGTTAATTAATTGCATTGGCATGTTTAATTGGGCTTGATTATTGTTGTGTTAGGGTATTTCATGTAAATAATGGGAAGATTGAATTGATTTGTGCTTAGATAGGGTTGAAAAATTTCTGCACTCAAGGTGTTCGATGGAATGCTTTGTTATATGTCATGAAGTTGTTTT
>JANVCQ010000005.1:10984648-11003624 GCA_025531925.1 Erythroxylum plowmanianum
AAGAAGATGATTGTAATTTACAATTAAGTTTTGATAGCGATTAATTTGTATTTGTAATTGAATATTTTAATCAAAAAACAACATTATTTGTATTTCAATATATTATGTAAAGTCTTTCATTGCAATTCTTATTCAAGGAAGGTCGACATGGTGACTGGTTCCGAATGGTAATAATTCTTTCCGTTGGGAGGAATGTGGCAAAATTGTCCCAACCCAAGGAATCAAAACTGTAGGAAATATCGCTGCATCATACACTAAGAATCATTTGCCTTCCATGGTCAATATGTTATTTGAAGGTGTTTAATATAATCTGCACAACGTTTCTTTCCTTATTATGTACATCTCATTTCCTTTGTTGAAGTTATTATACATATTCTCATTTGATTGTCTATCCTACATGTTGAAGCTTCCTTTAAAATCGATGAGAACATGTATGTCGATAGAGGTGAGAGCGATGTCACAATGACCTATAAAGGATTAGGGAGATCGAGTCTTGTCGAAAATTCATCATTTCCTCAAACCTCGTATGGACAATCACTAATATGCAACTTTTTTTGTTTAACAGTTTTCTAATATCACAGTTTCAAAAGTTCTTAACTGATTATGATTTAGGTAAATATGTTCTCTTTAGTAGTTCATCTAGAGAATTAGTCTTCTATACTAAGAGCAGCAACTCATTCATTGTTTCTTCTAAAAGTATAGCTATAGCTTCAAAGCTATTGCAAGAAGGTGTTCAAAAGCCTACACTTGGTGGAAGAAGTATCACTGTTTCCATTGGTGCGTTTGAACATGCCAGGACCCTTCTCGGGAATCTAGACATTGAGGACTCATTTACCTTTACCGACTTCCATGTCATATGGAATCAAACAAAATAATTATATTAATGTGATTTTTTGATGCAATACATTATTACACTAAGCTTTCAAGTTGATTTATTGTTGTATCTGTAAGATTTTGTTAAACAATGCATAATTTTATTATTGTTAAAGTTGATATATTGTTGTTAACAATTTGTTAACTTTCAACTCCATTGCCTTATTTTCTTCTCCATATATTGTGTAAAATATTGTTTTCAAAGTATTAATTATACTTGTAGAGAATTGGAAAAAATTGAATTTCAGGTAAACAAATGGGACCAAAGCGACAGCATGAGATTATGCAGCCGAAGTTTAGAGCCATGTTCGGAGCAACTTACTGTGAAGGTAGTTCGTCACAGTCTGCAGCTCGCATTGACTCACCTCCTCCGCCTCCAGGGCCTACAATTGCAGATGAGGCATCACCTACTGCTTCCCATTCTACACCATCCCCTTCTCCAACTCATATATCATCCAATACCTGTTTATCAGATAGAGGAGTCGTCCGCCAGCCTGCAACTGAGAGACCTGATGGAAGGAAGTTTCTAACAATTGTCAATGGACAGTAAGTGAAATCACATCACTCACAATTTGCTTATTATTAAGTGTTAAGTTTATTAGTTTTTACATAGTATAACATAATTTTTTATATTAGGTTGGTTCCGTCTAGACCGAGTTCTAGAAATATAACTTCCACATTTAAGTAAAGGATTGAACCTAAGGGTTATATGTGGAAGAATATATCTGAGGCTACAAAGCAATTTTACTTTCAGGAGTTTAAGGTACAAAAAATATTTATTTTCTTGTTTGTTATATTGATTTATATACACAAATTATATAAATATTATTACATTATATCATTTTTTCCTTCTTATTTTAGAAAGAATTTTACTGGGATTCTTCTTTCGATGCCAGCATGTATAAAATATGGGAAAAGAAAGCTCGTACACGTTATCGCGACTTAATAAATGCAATACACAAGGCTGGTGCACGACCGTATTATATTTCGGAGAAAATTTAGACTCGTTGGACCCAGTATTGGACATCACCTGCGATAATTTCCATCTCAGAGCGTAATTCCGCCAACAGACGTGGAGGTCCTGGGGGTGAGAGTCTTCCAGTACATACGAGAGGATCAATTACCCACTACGAGCATGCACATAGACTTGTAAGTATCTAAACTTGGTACCTATTTTGTATATATTTTGCTTTGTTGTATTGTATATAAAGAATATGGTAGAAATGTCTGGTATCGTATATGGTTATGTTAAGTTTTTTTTTTTGTTAAACAGGGGGCAAATATTATAAAAATAGAGGAAACTCTCCCGAATTTTTTTTAAATTTTAGTTCACATATGACAATTTAGGTTATACATGTAGGAAAGTCATTGGACATCAAGCCTACACTTATCCAACTGTTTTTGCACACCCACACGAAGAAACATGATGATGTGACATTCATCAACACCCGATGTAGAGAGCTGAATATATGTGAAATTAATACATTTGTATAATTTCGTTATAATTTCGTAACAATAATTCCTTACTAATGTAAACATTGCTTTCTAATAGGACCAAATACAACAAACCATTCAGCGACAGTCTCAGAAGGAACAACTTGTAGATGCTGTGGGTGGTAGGGACCGCCGTGGAAGGATATTCGGGCTAGGTTCATATGCGAATACATGTTATTCGCGCTCTTCCATGTCCAGTACAACAGTATCTGCTAGGCCTACACACAGCAATGAAGTAATCGAACTTCGAGCCACAGTGGACACATTGAATGAGCAGATAAGGTATTTGAAAGAAGTTAATGTGAATCAACGGATGGAGCACATAGAGCAGATAGCTAAGATGAGAGAGGAGACGGAGCAGGTGACAAAGATGAGAGAGGAGATGGAGCAGGTGACAAAGATGAGAGAGCAGATAGAGCAGGTGGCTAAAATGAGAGAGCAGATGGAGCAGACAGCTAAGATAAGAGAGGACATAGAGCGGATGGCTAAGATGAGAGCGGAGATGGAGCAAATGGCTAAAATGAGATAGCAGATGGAGCAAATGGCTAAGATGAGAGAGCAGATGGAATAGATGACTCAGCTTAGACAGGAGATGGAATAGTTGAAGGGGAGGCTTAGCAATTCAGAGCATCCACGATCACCACGACATTAGCCTTGTAATTTGCTTTCAATTACAAACATAAGTTATGCACAATGTATTGTTTTTATTATCAATTAAAATAATTTTAACGTTATATTATCAATTAATTTTCTGATTAATAAATATATATATATATATACAAATTAATTTATTATGAACAGATAATTGGTAACTATTAACATTATGTATTTATCACAACATCATGAAACTGAAATATTTTAAAAAAATTTCTAACCTGCTTTTACCGATGGAATAAAAATACCGTCGGTAATTCTGTTTTTAATTACCGTCAATAAAGCTATCACCGTCTGTAAGTAAGATGACGTTTCCTGTTCATTAGCTTCGGTTCACCGATGGAATCTTTTTCGTTGCTAAATTTTACCGACATAAATAGACCATTGGTAATATATTTTTAGGCGTTGGTAAATTTCCGACGGAATATTACTGTCGGTAAGTTTAATTACGATCCTTTTAATGACGATTTTGTCCGTCCTTGATTTTCGTCAGTAATTAATTTCACTGACAGAAAATTCTCCTTTATCGACGGAATTGTCCGTCAGTAAATAACTTATTTTTTGTAGTATTGATTTTATTTCTATATACCTATTATTTATAATAGTGAAAGAATTATTCTAAATATTGTCCATAAATATAATCCAAAATTAAAAATAAATTACCTTAAATATTTTAGCTTTATTTTATTTTTTCTTTTCAAAATATACTTGCTCCGCCTAACATGCAGCCCATCAGGTATTGAAGAATACAAGTGGGTTCCTAGAGAGACTGACAGAGCACGTGGAGATCATTCCCAGCTTAGCTTATTTACGTGCAAACAAACTTACATTCCCAAGGATCGAGTTACATACATGATAGTTTGAATACATTAATGAATATTGCCAAATACCACGTACGTGGACCACAATTACATACATGCTTTGAATGTGTGTATTGACAAGTCAAGCGTATTGGACCCAACATTTTTGACGTGAAAGACAAAAAATGCTACTTTGTTTACATGCCCTTTAACACCATCCAATAGGCTGTCAGTTTGTTAAGCATATATTTTGAACATATTACTTGAAATTTAACTCAAACGTGTGAAGTAGGGTAATTATGATAGGTTATACAACTTTGAGAGTAGTTCAACTAGGGGAAAAGTATTCCCCAAACTGCTTTCATAACATCTGCTTCCCTGTTTTAGATCTCTTATTCCTTTGAGGGCGGTGAAGGTTGGTGGACCGAACAACAACAGTACTGAGCCTAATGGTGTAATAAAAGAAATGATTATGTCTCCATCATGATTTAAATACATTTTGGGTTTATTTAAAAAGTTTGATAATAGGTAGCAGTAAAAATATTAAATGAATGTACTAGTTTAGTGAAGTTTCGATATTGCAACTCAAATTCATACATGTTCTTTTGTTGTTAAATCAACTCCATTTTACTCTGGGGCTGGAAGTTCAGCTTGAGCGAGTGAAGATCATGAAAGGCTCCCCCAGCTTCAGTGGTTTTAATTGCTGAGGTACTGTCTTTGTAATAGACACATTTGACTCTCTGAAGAGAATCCTGAAACCCCACATGCTGACCTACGTAAACAAGCTAAGGACAAAGAAAATAAAAGAGTGACCAGTCCCAAAGTCCAAACATATATCACCCATTACAGACACTACAAAACTATAGCGACTTCTGGATGTTGCCTAATACCACCAATTCGTGATTTCTGACAAGTCAACCCACAGCAAAAAGGTACGGGACGCGTTGACCATCCAACAAATCATTGGTTCTAGTTCCAACAAAATGCCAAATCAGGATCAGTTTTCACGTCTCATTTTTCTCTTCCCAGCCATCTCCTAGCTCCCACATACATTCATGTCTGTGCCTGTGCATGTCCCTCACAGAGAGCTAGTTATATAATAGGAGTACTTGAGATCAATTGTTTCATCCAGTCTCCATAATCAGTGTGTGTAAGTTTGCCAATCTCTTTTGGCAACAAGCAGTAAAGTGAATGCTAGTCACACATCGATTTTGTTTGCAATTTACTTCAATTCGTAGATTTAAAATGTTCATCTTGATAGCAGTTCATTTAAGATTGTAATTACTTTGTCTTTGGGGAATAAGGAACTTGTAAATATCAAAGTAATTGGAACATCCTAAGTCAGGTTGCCCACCACTCTAGTTAGTTTCTTGTTTCGTATAGTTGTAAGATGTTAGTATGTCACGCAGAGAAGAAAAACCTGTGCGGATAGCAGAATAAATAAGATAACTATACTGTCAAAAACTTTTAATTTTAAAAGATTTCCTTCTTAACGTGTTATATTCTTGGTATATTAATTAGACTTCCATTAAAATTAATTACAGAAAAAATTAGTTAAAACAAAAGTCTGAAAGTAACTCAAGGCTGCGAAACTTTAACCAGCTGGACCAATACCAAGTCACTAGTGTACATATCATTCAACAATACAATTAGGGAAGAAGACAATACAATATATAGAAACAGAAGAGACGTTGTAGTAGATCGATCATCTTTTGTCTGAATTAGACTTAGGTCACATGATAGTGCTGCTGTTTGCATGAATAAAGGTGAATATCTGCTGAACCGAGCTCGCTATATCTTCTGCTGTAAACCCTGATTCACTTGCAACCTGCAAGAAAGATCAATATCACATCCAGCAGGGAACCTTTTTGGTCAAGACTCAAGGTGCAATAAACCCACCCAGAAACAAAGATGTTATATACCTACCGTCTTCAATTTTAAGTCGAGTAAAATAGGGTTGGAACTTCAGTTAAAAAGAGAGACATTAACTTAAGTTAGGGTATCAGAAGAAAGTGTTTTACCTTGACATTGAATGAGTAGAGAACAGTTTGTTCAATTGTGGTGATGTTGGTGTGAAGAATATTAAGCTGCAGATCTTCAAGAGCTGCAATGGCCTTAATTAGCTGGCCTGGTCTTCTTCTGGAGAGAATCTTGATTATGGCGTCGAACCCCAGAAGCTTCACTTCAACGTCAGCCAAGCAAGACTTGTTCTCGGCGATTTCCTCTTGGAGTCCGGTTTCGAAGTCGACAAGCTTCATTTGATCTTGTTGAAGAGGAAGAGGATTATTAGGAAGGAAGTGCGACGGTGGTTGTGCTTGTGGAATTGCAAGTGAAGGATCTCCCATCTGTCTGGCAGCAGCTTCACCGTAGAATCTACGACGCTTTTGAGATTCCAAGCATTGGAGAAGTTGCTCTAATTCTCTCACAAATTCGATGGCTCCACCGATAATTGAAGCTTGGTCTCCCTGCAAATCCAATGACTTAATCTGGTGTTTCTCAAGTTTCCTTAAAAGCGTACTTAGTTCGATTTTTAGAACAATATAAGAAATTTAACAACCACAATTTGGATCCGATGTTTGTGAAAGATAAGCAAGTTAATTGATACCCTTTGTACATATGATCCAGGCATGAGAGACCTCAAAACTCGAAGATGTTCATTCATTTGCTTCCTTCGGTTTCTTTCCACTGCAATATGCGTCATCCTTTGGCTCTCCACTTCCTCACTCGTCTTGATGGCTCTTGGTCTTTTTCTCTTGCTCTTCACTTCTGGTACCAGGTTCTTGCTTTGGTGAGGATCTTGATCTCCTAGAAACTGGAGTTGTACCGATATGTTGTCTGAAACCCTAGCTTCTTCATCCTCTCTGGCAACCCTCTCTTCTCCTACTAATCCTGTCCTATTGTCCAAACTGTTCCCATCTTTAAACCTCTCACCATTTTCTACACCTAGTTGAGGAACCATTAATGGTTGTTCCTCCTTCTTATCGTTCAGAACCGGAAACTTAAGGAAGTAAACCGGGTCAATCCCGGTTTCTTCCTCAGAGATCTTGGCCTGATTCAAGGCCAACTTAGGTCCAAAGTCAGCAAATTGCATCACATCTGCGAAGCTCAGTTTATCAAACGAAGCAGATGCATAAAATCCAGATGGTATTTGTTGCTGTGGTTGGGAACTATGGAGCATATGATCAACCATTCCATTACTGTCACCACCAGAAGTTTCTCCAATTCTCAGCTTCATGAGCTCTTCTTGTGGATGGTGATGATTGTCCAGAGTGTAGTCAAGTCCGGTAAAGCTTGCCTGACGGTGAAACAAGTTTAGCTTAGAGAAAAATAACATGGTGATTGAAAAGATTTATCAAGAAAAGGACACAAATAGTAATGATGTGGTTGATAAGAAATGAGCCTAGACGTACCGAGTAGTTCTCTTCTTTGTCCATTGCTCTATTTATAGGGACGCACTTTAATCGAGATCCCTATGAGATGAGCTCAATTCATGCAACGACAAGCGAACCTTGGAAATCTCCTGGATGAGTTTCCTTCACCTGAAAATATGATAACCCTCGTAAATTTACAGCGCAAGTAAATAAGACTCTCATGTAAATTTGGACATTCTTGATAAGACCAGTAATGACTTGTAAGTAGTGAGTAGCAAGCTAGAAAAGTACAAAGAAAGACGATATATAGAAGTTGCATGGAAGTTATGATAAAACAGAAATGACCGCAACAATAACCTGATTGGAGAGAGGCTTCCAATAAGACAAGAGCGGAAGTGGGGTTTTGGTATTTGAAGAGCAGAAGTTATGGGGTACCACCAAGAACGAAGCTTTGTTTGGTTATATTTTTTTTAATAAAAAAAAAGTGAGAATTCTCGGTTGATGAGAACGGGCCAAGTACATAGAGCTTCTAAACACTGATCAAAGATGGCTTTGACTTGAAGAAAGAAGACAGATAAGAGGGAGAGAGGAGCCGGTGGATTAATGGACACCTCACATTCACAGCTTCATCTTCACAGTCACATTCACCACCTCTGATTATTAAAGATAGTCACAGGCCAACAACGCTCTTCAACTTTGCTTTTCCATGTCTTTTCATGACTGCTCTAATTACGTAAAAGATCAGTTCACTTTGAAATTTATAATATTCTGCAAATGGGATACTAATACTATTCTTTATTTGCTATCACTTTGAGTCCCTTTAATATGTATTCATTTATAAATTAAATGAAAGTCACGTAGAGAGTGGAGCGAAGGCGCTTGGGGTATTTCTGCCTATTTATCTGTAAAATTATTTTAGAGCTAAAGATTTTAAATTTCATGTAGACAGGTACTTAATAAAACTGAACATATTTTTAGTAAATACTCAATTAATATAAATAAATACCTCCTAGTTCAAGACCCCAATTAAGAAAAAACGAAATTCGGGATTAGATTTTGTGACATTAACGTATAACCTTACTTGGGATGAGGACAATCGTCGATCCTGATTATCTATACTAGACTTCAGCTCTCATTTACAAATAAAGATGGGACTAGCAAACATGTTTACAAGTTTATGTATACGTGAATGCATCCTTTGCACCATATATAAATGATGTAGGACTAATTTATATACAGACTATTAAGCATATATATGAACGTGTAAATGGAAGTTTCTATGATTTATATCCAGACTATTAAGAATATAACATAATAGTGAAGATGATAGGAAGAGCTACATGATATTTTCTTATATATATTGGGCTTCTTATTAAGCCCTTTTTATTTGTAGCAGTGATGGATAAACTCACTAAAAATATTCAAAAGAATGTATTTTAGTGTATGTTATTTGCTGATTATATTATTTTAGTAAATGAGATAAAAAGAGAATATCAACGTCAAGTTAGAACTTTAGAGTTGAAGGGTTTTTTTTTTCCTCACTATATATATATATATATATATACATATGAGATTGAAGTAACCTCTGAAAATAGCATATTATCGCTCTATATATATATATATATATATGAGATTGAAGTAACCTCTGAAAATAGCATATTATCGCTCTAAACGAATGTCAATCATTCAAATAATAATGCACTAAACAGTAAATACCATCTTTCTATGTTCAGTTGAACTCAATCCAACAGGCATTTTTAAACTACCAGCTCTAAGATCAGTGGAACATGATCTATGCCAAAGTGAATTTTTGATTGGAAAATTGTGACCATAAATGTGATAGAACCGCCAGGATTTAAAATAATCTCACTGATCAGGGGCATTTTCTATCCAAAAGTTATCTATGGCGAACATCAAGATTTTCTAAAGTTCGCTTTTCGGATTTGAGAACTACTGGCAAAAAGTAAACAATGTACTGTATAGGAAAAGACTTTGGCTTGGCCCCATTCAGCAACCAGAACGATGTAGAAACAATGTTTCTCTTTCCAGGAAGGCAATTATACAATGACATCATCCAATGATTAGTAGTCCCCGCCTTTCTGACCCTCATTACCATCAAACGAAAAGCTATTAACTACCAAAAGAGACATTTCACAGATCAACGTGAGCGCACCCAAACCAAGACTACCGCCACCTAAACATCCTTAAAACAGTAAGGAGCCCCACACTTTAGCTCACTTCAGGTTGCCGATAAACATGCAGAACTGCAAAAGTGGTTGCTCGGACATGTTTTCACCTTGTCTCTGCTTGCAGGATCGCATATGAGTTAACAGCACAGGGATATGATGTCCGCTACCACTCAATCATGAAGTGTATTCAAAAGGTTGAGGTGGCTGAGGCTCCTCATCAACAGCCATGGCTGCTGTAGAACCATGCTGCTGTCCGGTCGCTGAACCACTAGCAGGGGATGGTGTTGATGCTGGTGCATCAGTTAGGGAGAGTACCTCAGGTTCAGTTGGTAGCATATCTCTCAGGAGGACAAATCCTGAAGGTGCCAATTTTACTGGCACATATCTGCAACCTTCAATGAACTTGATAAATTTCTCTTGTGCTGGAACCACCCTGGCCGGGTTTGTCAAAATTTCAAAAGAAGGTTCAGGTTCTGCTTTTCTGTCTGGTGTATTATCAACCTGCCAAAGATATAAGATCATCAGTTTAAGGCAGCATACAGATGAACACCCCATTCAGCTCTTCTTATATGGAACAGTCCAATCCCAAACAGCGGAAACATAAAATAATTGAAGGAAAGACAAGCTTATGAGGGAAAAAAGAAAATCACTACCTGCATGGAATCCCCATCCTTCTCAGTGGATGATTTTCCTTTTCCAGTATGTGACACTGCAGCAGACGATGACTCCACTCCAGCTGCTTTCTCAGCATTAGCCTTCTGGTCTGCTTCTTTCTTCGCTCTTGCCTTGGCCTTTGCTGATGTTGAAAGAACTGCTGCAGGAAGTTTCACAGTTGATCTGGTGCTAGGAACAACAGTTGGTTTTGGATATTCGAATAGGGAAGGCTTTGCATTTGAGATAAACTCAAATTTTGGAACCTTCAAGTCGTAGTTCAGTCCGATAAAAGCAGTGGGCGAGAATGACAAGCTTATGAAATAAATGAGGGGGTACCAATACCAGAATTGGCTAAAAACAGCGAGGCCAACAACAGCAGTGATCTTATCATGTTTTGACTTAGATAACAACCTTACGGTCACATTCCTTCCACCAGCATCAAGTATTCCAGAAGCAAGGATTGCCCCCATCTTGCTCATTGTGTCTTCATGCTTATCAAGAATAATCTTTTCGAGTTGTCGCCTAAATTAAGAGATAGAAATTAGGTTTTGAAAAGTGTGATCATATAGTAACTCGTGTTCTTTTAGCAGTAATATCCTTTGTAAATCAAGAGGCACAGCACTGATATGCAATACCTAAACGTGCCAACACGAGAATCACTGGCCTCATTCATCTGAACCATGACCATGGCCATTGCAATAAGGGCACCTTGACGAACAAAATCAACAACATCTGATGTCAAAGGTTCGAGCAATGATATAGCCTCACTCAAGCCAGTGCCAGCACATGAAATGCCCACCGCAAGAGCCGCACCATATCGGACGTGTGGGTTATAGGACTCAGATAGCAAGGAGACAATTCGCGGAGTCTGCTTTATCCAAAATTTAGTGAGGGACAAATCATACCACCAACCACAGCAGAAAAGTTCAGAAGGAGACAGAATAAGAAAAATACACGTGAACTTCTATTAGTAGCTCTTATGGAAAATGGTCATAGAAAATGCACGAGCATGAAGCACAAAAATGTGAATCAGAGAATGGCAGGAAGAGAAAACAAACCTGTTCTGGCTCAGAGTACAAAACAAATCCAAGTGCAAGAACAGCTGTCCTTCTTACATCATCACTCACATCTGATACAGCAAAGTGCAGCAGTTGGCGTATGGCCTTATTGTTTGCTGTTCCGCTGTAGGCCAACGCCAATGCATACATGCCACCATAACGAAGTATGGGATCTTGATCACGAGTCATCTGTTCAATTAGTGTGTCTGCTTCCTCTTCTCTTCCATAAACTGTAAGAGCTATACCCAATGCCAACCCTCTGCAGCATAAAAATGCTTCATAAACAAAGGGAAAAGCCTCAAATGAAGGCTCAGTGAGACGCACTATAATAGAATGGAGCTTAAAATTACCTTATGATTTTTTCGTGCTGTGTCTCATGAGCATAGGCAAGCATTTCACCTGCTTTCTCACTAGCAGTTCCAACCATAAGCAAGCCCATACTAATTCCAGCCGCCTCACCAGCAACAGCACTGTCTGTGTACAATGCGCTTTTAATGTCATCATATATGTCTTCATCAGCAGTTCCAAGAGCTGCCAAACCAAGACCTAAGCATGCACCATGTTGAATAACCTGCATAGGCATCTCCATCTTAGACTCAAGCAGCAACACAGATCGACTCAAAAAGGAAGCCAAAAGCAAGCATCATGATCAAAGCCATACCTCTACATTTGTGCTACGTAAGCTATCACGAAGAAATTTTTTAATTCCTTCTCCATGGTTGGCATGAATTAGACCAAGAGCATAGAGGGCGCCACCTTCTGAATAAGGACTGCCTCCCCCACCAGCTCCACCCTGAGGTAAATATGGAGCCATAAGTGACCTCCCCTGCTGTAGATGTCCTCTGTGAATAACACCAAGACCTGCTGTAGCACTAAATTTAGCCCAATTTGTAGCCCTACTCAACCAGTCCTGCCAATATATTTGAACCAAAAACAATTTAACAATCACTACAAATGAAGCCTAAGAAACAAAAGAACAAAACAAACCAAGGAAAAGTTAATAAAAAACGAAAGCACATTCTAATACTCACCAGATTCTCCCTTAGGAATGTATCCACAGTCGTTCCAGCATGCATGATCGCATTTGCATAAATTGTTGCACTATGGCAGACACTATTCCTCATCTCAACAGACTGCTTTATTGTCTTCAGAATGAGAAGATCTGATCTGTAAAGCAAGTTACAAGAGTTACTTTTACCTGCTTGCCAATCCTCTACAAGACAAACAATGCTTAATTTGAGAGATAGAATTGCAAAGAACTTATTATGACTGTCCAAGAACTTAATTCGTACTTGTTATGACTGTACAAGAATTGCAAAGTCAACTGTATTGAGGTCACTCCAGACAAAATGTCCTTAATCTTAGTCAAGCTCTCAGCATAAATTGCCTCATTAGGATCTGTCTCATGCACATGCTCAGTGGTTGTTGAAGTTCCTTCTGTCATTTGGGCATCCTCTGCAGTAGCAGGATTTTCAGTTTGAGCAGAACCTGGACTAGATCTTGGCTGCGCAGATATTGGAGGTTGTAGCTTTGGAGCTGAAAGGCAGTCCCTAACATTTAAGAGAAAAGCCTGGTGCTCATTCTCCACGAGATCAAAGGCTATCTGGAATGCCAAGAGAGCTTCATCCCTATTTCCAGAGCGTAGGAGTTTCTCTAAAATGTTTGCTACACCTTCATGTTCATCCAAAAACATTAAGCATTGGCATATGCTCAGAAAATCAGGAGAAGGCAACTTTTGGTACACATTAACAAGAAGACGAAGGACCTGCAAATCAAATAATGATCAGTATTCATCCATACTGTCCATCAAGATATGTTAGTCATATCACATGTTAGTTCACGAACCAACAATCAGCAGAACAGGTAGAACAGAAACTTGTTAAAGGATCATCAAAAATGCATGCATGATTATGTAGACCCAAAACAAGTACTGAACGCAAGAGTAAGACTATAAAAGATAGAACATGTTCACAACAACGCTAAATTAATCAGAACATTAACATATTAAACATGCAGATTTAATCAATTTAAGCCATGTCTACGTTTGATCAATTATAAGTTGATGAAACTCCTTACCTCATGCCGATACTCTCTTAGGTTAACAAAAGAATGAGAGACATTAATACAATAGGACAGGCTTCCATGAACATTATCACTCCTAGTGATTGCTTCCTCAAGTTTGTCCAATCTTCGACATTCAATGGCAATTCCCATTGCCTGTTGATATTTTCCATCCACGATACACCTAACAGAAGAAATGATAAGATAACTAGAAGGATCACAGATAAAAACGACTAAGAGAGTTTACAACTGCATACTTATCCAGCATTCTCTCAACAATGGTCTCCAACCTAGCGTCAACATTTATTGAATCAGTTGATTCAGCTGCCTTAGACTTTAGACTAGCATACTCATCAATGGCCTTGGCTGATGATATAGGCAAAAAAAAAAAAGTCAAATCAATGGCCCAAAGACTTATCATGTAACTTGGCTATGTCAACACATGACTAGATATCAAAATCAAAAGCCAGAGGAGGACAGATTATAATGAACCAACAAAAAGTTGTAAATCTGGTAATAATGCTGACAGTTAAGAACGTCACTGGTGCTGTCACATTTAGCAAGTCAAGTACAATGAAAACTCGAAAGCCTCAGAATTAACATCGCCATCTCCCATGATATGAAAACAAGGCAAGTTGATCAGAATAATTACCAAGAAGAGTGTGAACATAATCAGTATCCTCGGAAACATCAAACTCGGAGCCAGCACCAAGGGCATAAGACAATGAGTCATTAAGTTCACCCAAGTAATAGAATACCTGAGACAAGAATCCACCTAAGCTAAGATTATCGTGGTTGAAAAGAAATAAAACTGTAAAAAGATTCTTATCCAGATTGGACCCTATCCCTCCAAGAACACTCTATATTTTGATTCCTTTGGATTTTTACCACTAAACAAGGACAGGGCTCATCAATAGCTTTTTTCAATTTGCTTTTTTCAATTTGAAGGTTAACAAACAAGATGCAAAAGTCTAAGCTCTTTTGCATCACATGAAATCTCAGAAGGCCATTATCACATACATATATATGAAATATTTGTATCCAAGGGTAAAATTCCTAGAATTAATGATACAATGGACTATGCTAATTATGTTATCCTCATCTTCCTTTCTCCACAAATGGAAGAGATAGAGCAGCAGGAACTAAAGAAAATAAGCCCATTCTAACCTTGGAAACAAGCAGTGCAGCAAGTTGTCTTTGATGTTGATCAAACTCCTCATCTTCGTACAAACTTTCTCTGAATGAGAAGGAAAATGTATCAATATTAAAATCAACATGGAAAATGGAAATCTCAAGCCGATGACACCCAAAATTGCTCAATGGCATAATCCAAATTGAACAAGAAGGAAAAGAGCATTAAAATTGGAATGTGAACAAATAAAGGTAACAATCAAATATATCTACACTATTTACTTCTCTTTTCATACTTCATACAAAACACTAAACAATGAGTTGAGTGTTAACAGATAAGAGCAATAAGACCTAAGCATTTTGCAGTTGCTTTGTTAAATCCTAATCTGGCTCAAAACTCCAACACAAGAAACATAGAATTACTACACTATGCTTATCATCAAGAAGACATAAGCCGATACAACTTGTCAGCAGAATTTGGGCCTCAAGTATGCTTTGGACCGAAATTTGCAGCTTACGTGGTTCTTATCCTTAATATAATCAATCTCCAAAACCACAATGAATTTGAAAATTCCGGTATGCGCTTAGCCAGATTAAGCTTGCTACCCAGATATCGCACCAAGTAAACAAAAGAGAGAAGTAGAGAGTTGCAGTAACAACCAAAAGCAGCAGCAATTGACACCTAAGAAAAACAATTTTTAACTTGTAACTCAATGCAATAGTACTCGAAATCTAAACAACAAACTAAGGCAAGACTCAAATTCAGAACTACAGAGATCCAAACTCTTCATTTCCCCTTCCATAACCCCAAACTATTTCGTAAACAAAACAGATAAAAACGACAAACCGAACAAATGACAGAACTTTTCGAATATAAAGAGTTACATTATAGGTACGCTAGTGGAGATCTCAGGCCAAAACTGGTCAACGAAGTTATTAAGATTATAAAGAGCGTGTTGTTTGAGCGAAGGATGGCTTTCATTAAGCATCGCCAGCAAACCACCAGCAGAGCTCACCGTCATCGCCCCCATTGCTTAAAATCCAATCGAAACAAATTAAAATCCCCAATTTTGCAAATCAATATCTCTCCCAAAGGGAAATTTTATAAACCCTAAATTGGCGTAAGAAAAAGAGAGAGAGAAGGCTCAGTAGATTACAAAGAGAGTTGTGAATTGTAACACGCAACTTGCGCAACAAGCAAGCAGTAACTCTTTTGGCAAAAGCAAGCCCATTGCCATTAGTCCTTCTCTTTTCGCATTATTTTACTTTGGCCTTGTAAATTTTGGAATGTTTTCAATTAAGTCCTTTGAGTAAATGTAAAATTGAGTTATATGTTCATGTTCCAGGGATTGGAATTCTTTCGATATGACTATATTTATGTTTAAGAAATAAGAATGGTAATATTTAAATCCTATAGAATTTTTAAATACTATTCCAACATTGAGATTTCCAGCATAAATTATATTGGCGCTAAATAGTCTTTTAATTGTTAAACACGATAATGGGAAACAGACGTAGGCCCCTTATTTTATTTTAAAACAAGTTAAGATATATTATATAATAATACCTTACTTTGATGCCGATTACATCCACAGTTACTACGGAAAAAGAGTCGATTTTTGTTTGGGAAACAAAAAAGAGTAGACACTATGAACGAATTAAGTTTAATCAACTCAACTTGTTAAAATGATATAATAAGGATGGTTGTAAGCCGACGATCATGGGATCCTTTGAAAAAATTTTTAAAAACCTGATATATAATAGCTACTTTTCGTGACCTATTCTCTTCTTTTTTTTTTTTGATAGAAGAAGATATGAGATTCTAAAATTTTAAAGATAGAGAATTATTGTCTCCTACGTACTTTGATTTTGAACTTTTAGAAACTCTAGGACTGAGGTGTACCAATGAACGATTAGCTGCGAATATTGGTTGGGGTTGTCTAATTTATTGTGATGTATCAATATACCACATGATGACTATAGAGCTTTTTACCACTGTGTGCTACAATCTTAAAATGGACACATTATGGTTTATGATAGGTGGTCATGTATATAAGCTTGATTATATTGTCATTCGTGCGCTCTTTGACTTGTCTAACATTAAAGTTTTAGATGACCATGATGAATTTTATGTAGATGATTATTAGAAAAGCCTTTTGGGTGAAAACACTTTTGATTCCAGAAATGCACCTAACACTTTAATTCGTAACATTGAGCACTTATTTCTTCACAAATTTATGTCCTTAACTGTTTTTTATCAAAACTAAAAGCAATAAGTGTTCGGTTAAGGAAATTTTCTTTCTTTGGTGCATAGATCGTAAAATTAAAGTGAATAACTTGTATTGCATTTTTCAGTCTATTGTGAGTTGCATTAATAAGAAAGACTCATATTTTGATATAACTTACATTGTTACTATTTTGGCTTTGTATTACAGTCTTAATGTGGATAGTGTACGCACAGCTAACCCTGATGTGTTTGATGTATCTTATTTGAGATGCTCTAAAATTTTGGAGCTTCATTCTATGAAGCTCCGAAATCCTCAAACGCGCATTGTTGTTAAGAACAGGAAGGGCATGGATGTAGTCACTTCTCAACCATCCACCTCTCAGGCAACCCCGGAGCCCCAAGAAGAAGCAGTTGAAGAGGAACCAATTGTAGCAGCAAATGTTGATAAGTTTCAACAATTTCTTAACCAAATGACTGCAAATCATCAACAAATGATGCTACAAATTAATGAGCTCACCAACCAGATGCGACAAATGCATAAGGAGCAGCTGTATATCAAAAAGAAATTCCTGAAGGTTATCCAAACGAAGAACATTGAAGTCCCTTCTTCTATGTCTTCACCACCACAATCTCCATGAGCCTTCTTACCCTTTACTTTTTGCATTGTTTTATTTACTTTGTTAGATGTTTTATTTGTTTGTTTGTTTGATTTTGTGTTTTATGTTTTGGTTTCCTTTTGTGGTTACCTTATCACATTGAGGACAATGTGCAGTTCAAGTGTGGGGAAGTGACATTTGTCTTGTCAATTGCATTGTTTTAATTTATTTTAGTTACTGTTTGCATTTTGTTAATTCAGATGCATGTTTTAGGCATATTAGGTTGTTGTTCTATGTTGTTTTGTGATAAGCAATGGAACTATACTTGAATCATTTTGATTTGTTTTGCCATGAGATTATGTCATACTAGTCAGAATGAGATTGAATGCATGTATGAACTCGGATTAGGCTACTTGAGTAGAGAGTGAACCATGTTGACTGATGAAAACTAGTTGGTTGCATAAGCTGAAGTAAATCACACGTTAATATAGAATTCACGTATAATATACGTAATACACAAGAAGGGGGGTTGAACTGTGTAATCTTTTCTTGAATACAAAAACTTGGATATTTCTTGAAAAACAAACTTTTTCAATTGTTAAAGAATACCACAAATGTTATACAGGTATAGCTACGTAGTTAAATCGCAAATAACTTCTATATACTTGTCTAAGAATAAGAGAAATTAAAAGTTAAAGGTTAGAAGATAGACGTTGCGATTTTTATACTGGTTCACCCCAAACCTTGGGCTACGTCTAGTCCTCAGAGTTCTTCTGAGATTTCACTATACTTCAACAATTTTACAAGTATTCTTTCTTCCTTTCCAGAGCCTCTTCAGGTCTCTTACATAAAGTATTCTTTCTGTTATCTTAGCCTCTCCAGGCTCTTAGCCTTTTCTTTCTCTCACTAGAAAGATATTGTGAGCTTTTTGTTATAGTAGAGTTTGTTCTCTTGTATCGTATTTTGAATACAGAATTTTTGTAATTAATAACTTGAAAACTAAAAGATTATTCAGTCTTCGACTACGATTAGTATTTATAGCCTAAGTCTCCAATTGCTTATTGATTCTTGATAACTGCTTTTTGCTTCTTGAAAACTGCTTCTTGCTTCTTGTAAAAACTGTTATTCAGTTGAGATCTGTAACTAACTCTAACTGACTAACTATCCTACGCACTAGAATGTCTTCATTTTTGTATCGTCTGTGTTTTCAACTTCTTTTGTGTTTTCACTTCTTCTGTGTTTTGCGTTTCTTCTGTGTTTTCACTTCTTTTGTGTTTTGCACTTCTTCTATGTTTTGCGTATCTTCTGTGCTTTTCGCTTCTTTTGTGTTTTACACTTCTTCTGTGTTTTTCGCTTCTTCTGTGTTTTCCGTTTCTTATGTATTTTGCGCTTCTTCTGTGTTTTACGCTTCTTCTGTGTTTTCCGCTCCTTCTGTGTTTTCAGTTTCTTTTGTGTTTTCCGCTTCTTTTGTATTTTCAGCTTCTTCTATGTTTTGCGCTTCTTCTGTGTTTTTCAACTGCACGCTTAACACACTTATCAAAACAATTCATTTATTTCAAACATTATTATTATTTGTTATCATAAAAAATGAGGAGATTGTTAAGTCAAAAAGACTTCACGCTTCTTCTGTGTTTTCCGTTTTTTCTGTATTTTGCGCTTCTTCTGTGTTTTGCGCTTCTTCTGTGTTTTCCGCTCCTTCTGTGTCTTCAGTTTCTTTTGTGTTTTTCGCTTCTTTTGTGTTTTCAGCTTCTTCTATGTTTTGCGCTTCTTCTGTATTTTTTAACTGCACGCTTAACACACTTATCAAAACAATTCATTTATTTCAAACATTATTATTATTTGATTATCACCAAAATTAATAAACGTGA
>JANVCQ010000005.1:11016024-11043105 GCA_025531925.1 Erythroxylum plowmanianum
AATCTATATGTACACTAACTATGAAATGGTGCATCTACAATTAGTGGTACACCATATTATTTCTATCTTTTATAACAAAATGCTATTTGTTTAGATCCTGTAGCTTTAACTATTATGCTCACTTGAACGAAGAAGAAAAGAGTTTAAATAATGCTGATAGAAGCATATATGATTGCGAAACCCCTGATTCATAAGGGACGGCAATGAGTAACGCTACGTTTGGTTATCGTCTCCAATATATAGAGACGGAACGAGACAAAAATTTGGAGACAGAACAGAACAAAAATTGGAGACAGTGTAGTATTTGGTTGTGATGGACAAAATAGATAAAATTGTCTCTGTCTCGAGGACATAAATGTATTTGGTTGCAGTTGACAGAACATAAAAACAGTGTCAATGACTAAAATACCCCTGCAGTATAATATGATTAGAAATATGTAATTCATTGATTATTTTAAAACGAATGATTTGTATTAGTTAAAAAGTTAACAAATAATAATAATAACAATACGAAATTAATTCCGTATAATAATAATAATAATAAATAGAAGAAGAAGAAGAAGAAAATTAATAATAATAAGGAATTTAATAATCACAATAATAATAAGAAAATTAATTATGAATAATAATGATAATGAAAATAATAATAAAAATTAATTTTGTATAACAACAACAACAACAAGAATAATAATAATAATAATAATAATAATACTAAGTACAAAATTTATAATAATAATTAATAATAACAGCAATAATAATAATAATAACAACAACAACAACAAAATTTATAATAACAATTAATAATAATAAGATAATTAATTTTGTATAATAAAATTAATAATAAAAACAAAAATAATAATAATAACAATAGGTACAAAATTTATAATAATAATAATAATAATAAGATAATTAATTTCGTATAATAAAATTAATAATAATAAGTAGAAAATTTATAACAATAAATAATAATAATAATGTACAATAATTAATAATAATAATAATAATAATAATAATAATAAGTTCAAATTTATTATAATAATAATAATAATAATAATAATAATAATAATAATAACAATAATTAATAATGATGATGATGAATTTAATAATATAATTAAGAATAAAAAATTATTTATGTGGGGGAGGGATATTTTTAGAAGTTATTTATGTGTTTTGTTTCTGTTTTCGGGATAAGAAATCTTATACCACAGTTTTTGAAGGAACAAAAAATTTTTGTCCCTGTACTTTGAAATCGGAACAAAAATAGGTTGGAACAATAATCAAATACTACCAGGCATAAAATTTTTGTGTCCCTGTCATCTGTCACCACCAACAGAGACATCAACCAAATGCTATTAATAGTACAATTTTGGTTGTTGTTGTGACGAGAGGCAATAAAGTGGTAGTATAAAAGTAGAGTTTATAAGAAAATGCATGTTTGTAGGCACGACGCGCATGTTGCTATACGTCTCAGGGCTACTACGTTTGTGGGCATGACGTGCATGTTTTTTTTTTGGTGAAAAGGATATGGAGCCCAAGGACCCACAGCTAATGCCTTAAAAGGGCAATCGAACACTGATCATTCTGCAAGAGAAGCCTCATCCCTGGGATCGGATTATCCCAAATAATTAGATGTTGAGAAGTCGGCAACCTTAGTCTAGCCAAAAAATCAGCACATTGATTACCTTCGCGAAACACATGTGCTAACGAGTACTGCCAGATATGAGCAAACAATTGTTGGATATCCCTAATTAAACCAAGGCAAGGATGAGAGGAAGGGCAAGACTGAGTAAAGAGATGAGCTGCTTCCAAAGAGTCAAATTTCACAATAAGCTTATGATAACCGTGATCCCAAGCAAGGATTAATCCATGACGAATAACTTGCAGTTCAGCAACCATATTTGTAGTATGACCAAGAAAACTCGAAAAAGCAACAAGCCAGCGCCCATGCTCATTACGAATGAAGCCACCAAATCCAGTGTCTCCAGGGTTGCCAAGTGAGCTGCCATCTAATCATCTTCATAGCACATTGTCACCTACGATTGAATCAATTAGGAGTGAAAGAGTAAGCAACAGTGAGTTTAGGTTATGGATTACATATTTAATGAAAAAAGAAAGAATGATGCTTCCTTATTAGTATGTTAATTCGATTAATTAACCTTAATAATACTTAATGAACTTAATAAGCAATTAATTAATAAACTTTTATAAATAAACCAATAAGTGGTCTTAATATTATATATTCCAAACAGTAGGTACTACTTTTATACAACAAATGAGTACATTTTAAGATAACATTAAATGTAAATGTCACGTCAATTTTAATGTGACATTTAATAACAAAAAGTTAATACCATCAAATTTTCTATCTAATTAAAACTTATTTTGAACGTTCTGTAAGTGTTAAAATTTATTTTAAACTTGTCTAAATATTATAGTTTATCTTATATTTTGGAATAGAGTTCAAATTGTTCTTTTAACTTATTTTTAAATGTTTATCAATTATTTGAGCATTCGTTATCTCATATTCGTGTGAGTGGGTCTTTTTGAAGTTATTAAAGTGAGATATTTTAAGTTGTAAGTTTTTATTAAATTTTGTATATTGCACTTGAGAGTGTCTCAAGTGATATTAAGATTCCTCAATAGTGTAAAAGAAGATTGTAAAAAGATTCTGTTTTGTTGAAAAAGATTTTACAAAAGTTATTATTTGGAGAGTGGAGTAAAATTTTAAGAAGGATTTAGGTAAGATTTTTTTCAAGCTATTATAAATCAAATTGTATTTATCTTTCATTTTCCTTTTTATATTATTGTTTAAGTGTGTTGTCAAAATATATTATTTTAAATCATCTTTTTATGCTTTATAAATTGTGTTCATTAACAATATGATTTTGAATGCCATTGAAGACAAATTCACTCTGACTAAAAAAGAGACCACTCCTCGCGCATCCAGCTTTGCTATAAGAACACCAACTTCTTTAGGACAGCTAATAGGCTTGGTCGAAAAAGAAAAACTAACAATTCGAAATTGAGTAAGGTAAACCAAAATTAGGCTGAATACTTTTAAACTTTAGTTTTGATTAAACTTAAAGTTAAACCTAAATATAATTAAATTGAGTTTTATATATTAATTTTCAATTAGACTCGAATATTTTGCGAAGTCTAAACGTGATTATGCTAATATGAGTTAATTACTAGTTAAGTAATTTATTTTAAATATTAAATTTACATGATAGTCAATATATTATAGTTCCTCGTTCGAAAAAATTTTAGAAAATTAATTGAATTCACGATTAGCATTAAATAACTTGAGAGTTGGATTTTTTTTTCGTGATTATATTCTTACGTAATTATTTTTTTCCGCTTTAGTTTTAATTGTGTGTGGTTGGGTCGGTCGTGCTAGGCCCAAGCCCAGACTTAGAGCGACGCATGGGCCGATCGGCCCATCCCTTAATGATTGACCTAATTCCCGTAGGTATTATCTATATAAATTCATAACCTCATCATAAAAAAGGTACGACTTTCGAGAACCCTAATATTCTTTATTCACTAGCCGTCAAAACCCTCACAAAAAGACTAACTTAAGTGTCGGAGGGGCCTACCGACAGTCAATCCCCAGTGTGCCTTATTGTCTTGCAGGTGTTTCTGTGCCAAAGTCAACCAATCTCATGGATCCTAGCAGCAGTGCCCAGCCTCATCCAAATCAGACAGAACCAGTGTGCATTAGAATTAGGTAAACACATGTTAGATTAGCTCAAGTTCGTAATTTTAGTAGTTTTTTCACTAAAAACGGACCCAACATATTAGATATTTAAAATTAATTTCCGAAAAGGTAATATGTTTTTGTACGAAAACCTATAATCATTATATTTTAAATATATATTAAAAGTAATCAAATATATATATTATATATTTAAATAAATCATCTAATAAAGTAATAATTTAAATTAAATAACGAACTAATATTAGTCATGAATGTTAAAAAAAAATCCATTAAACAGTACACATAAAAAATAAACTTTATAAAAGTTATGTACTTTTTGTTGTAATAATTAAAAAAGTTTCTACTTAAATCTTTAGGCATCCCACCGTCACCTCAGCCACCCATTCGTAATAAAGGGTGCATACATTTGTCAAAGTTTGACAGGTTGGCTTCAACCTAAACAATATCTGAAAATTTATATTTATTTTTATTGAATTTTAAGTTCTATTTTAGTGACAAAAAAAAAAGGGAACGCATGTATTAATGTATTTACTATTTGGTTAATAAAAGGCTTAAAAAACTTTAGGAAACAGCTTATCCACCACCCATTCCGAGCAGTTAGCTGACCTTTCTAATACCAGTACCACATAATTCGGCTGGCCGCAGAGTACCTCCGTTAACACTCATACACCTAGGAGCTAGCTATTCGCTCATATCTCTCTACAGGACTTGTGCTTCTCAAGGTGGTCTAAAATCTAAAGATTTGGTCAACTAGCCCACCAGATTGTCCTCTTTAAAGTCTCTCTATCTGTGTTAAAACTTCTTTGCTTTTGTTCCTTTATATCTTCCATTAATTTCTAAGGCAAAGATCTGGAGAAAGCAGATGGGTGGTGACGGAAAGCTTTTTACTTTGGCTCAAGTGTCCGAGCACAACAATGCTAAGGACTGTTGGCTGATCATTGATGGAAAGGTAAGATTTTCCTTTTGGTCAAGCGTAGAAAGTTTTGATTTTTATTGGTCTTTGATCGTTCTTACCCATGTGGGGAAAGTGAGATCTTAGACGTGAGCGACTTGATGGTTACTTTTGGATTGGTTACTTCATACATTTCCATTACTCTTCTGTCTCGCTTGCCTTCATAGAGAACAGTTCCTCTAATTTCGGAGCATGAGTTGTAGAGTGGGACCAGCCTTTCCCTTCTCATAATCCATTTTATGTTTTCATTTTAGTGCAATCCAATGATTCTCTTAAAACCACGCCAAAGACATTACCAGTTAGCCCAGCTCACTCCAATATTTCCTATCGTATTCCAGCTCCACTTCTGATAACTTGTGTTAGTTGGTAGCCCGTATTATTTTCGTGTGTGCTTTTATTTGTGCATGTCTTGGAATCATTGTCAATGAATTGCTGATTGTTGTGGTAGTTTTTGTAAGCTTCCTGTATTTTAAACAAGATTGATTGTGCACTGAATCTGGTTCAAAGTTGGCGACTGGATAATTGAAGTGGGTCAGTTGACATTCATTAATTGTAAGTTGATAATTGGAACTTAGATTAATCAACAGATTTTAACTACCTTTACAAGTTGCTAGGCAATAGATTAACTGAAATTGGAGGCTAAAGAGGCCATTGACTGAGTTTTACTGGGTCAGGGAGGCTTACGTTATTCTCATATGGGTGAGTAGAACTTCATTAGATAGTAAATGGGAAATGTAAGTTCTGCAATTGATACTTGATAGTCGCCAAGTTTTGAATTTACTCGATGAAAGATATAGTCCTGTGCCGAAATTAGTATTTATCTCCCAGGACATTGGAATATACGCGGCAAAGATGGCAATAAATGCAGCTGCAGTGTGAAGTTTGAATTATAGAAACATTGTAAAGTAATTGGTGGAAATTGGGTCGGCAATGCTGATGAAAACACTCTTTATCTTTTCTGAAGAGAGAAGGGCCATGGGAGTGCAGAGAGTATGTATATTGAGTAGTATCAGGCATTATGATCTTGATCGCCAATTTAGTCTAGAATTCATGAATGATTCAATCTCCTTGTTGTTGCTTGACACTGGTTATGCTTGACTGTGTTTATTATTTTATCTCATTTTGTCAGAAGATTTTGGCTGTAGGTGCTGCTAACTTGTATTCAAAATGTGTTGACTTTCACAAGAATGCAGGTCATGAGATTATGCAAATCTCAGCACAATCCCAAACTTGTTTTGCTTGCACTAATTTTTCTGCAAAGAAAAGATTTCGGTTGTTGAAACATCAACTTTTTCAAATGAAGATCATGCCCTACCTCTCCAGTGTTTTAAAGATAAAAAAAATATCTGTACTTCCATTTTCCCCAGGATCATGATTGTGTATTCCAAAGCATAGCTCTACCTCATGTGACAGCGAGATTTTGTGTTGTTATTATTGTAGTGATCTACCTTGCTTTGTACCTAGTTAATCAATTTTATACATGAACATAAGGATTGGGAAATCCCTTCCTTCTGCATGATCATGAATTTAACTCAGGTAACACTAACAGTTTTTCCTAGTTTTCCCAAAACCCAGGGATCTATAAACTACAGAATAATTACCTCATTTTGGGCAAACCACCTATTTCAGTTTCAAACAGGAAATGCGTAAAGGGACTTTATCAACTCGCTACCTGAACCATAATGATATTGCTATTTCACTTTTAAGTTATAATGTAAACTGCAATAAGATGATGCAGGCCTGTGGGTAGCGAACAACGAAACTGACTTCATCTCTTATTCACCTTAATGTGTTGAAACAGGTTTATGATGTGACAAAGTTTCTGGAAGACCATCCTGGTGGTGACAAGGTTCTGTTGACTTCAACAGGTAATTTGGACAAGACGATCCAAAACTTTTTTGAGTGGTTTCATGATATAAAACATTCCATGGTTGTGTTTTTCACTTTTCAGGGAAGGATGCGACTGATGATTTTGAAGATGTGGGGCATAGTACAAGTGCAAGAGAAATGATGGAACAGTTTTACGTTGGGGAGATAGATGCCTCGACCCTCCCCAAGAAAACTGCATATACACCTCCAAAGCAGCCGCTCAACAATCCGGATAAGACTTCTGAATTTATCATTAAGCTTCTTCAGTTTCTGGTTCCCCTGGCTATATTGGGTTTGGCTTTTGCCTACCGCCTCTATACCAAATCAAGCTGAGGTCGCGGAAAGGGATGGTGTTTGAGAAACTGGTGCTAGTTACTAAAACCAGCTTCATTATTGGTGATTATTCTACCATTTACAGGTTGCCTCTTCGTTTCGTTTATCTTGGGTACCGAGTCTTGTCGAATCATGGTCCCCCAAAGATCATGCTATTGACAACTTAGAAATAATTTTACGGGTGCCACTGAATGCCATCTTATACTTCATACAGTATATGGACTGGGATGAACAAAAGCACAAGGTGATTTGTATGTCATTATTGGCTTACATGACTAGGTAGATTCCAAAGCTCCTCATTTTCTGGTATTTCACGAACATCTTATTGCACACTCGCAACTGTGTGTCTTGTCATTTTCCTGGAGCCTAATACCACTAGTGGCACTCCAGCTTCTTTCCTGTGCTAAATCGGCCTGAAAGAGGGGAGGCTACATGAGAAAACAGGCCCAAAATAAAATTGTCATGAATAAGAAAAACACGAAACCTTAGCATTAAGATGCTTAAGCATCACTGTCACAAGTTTCAGCATGCTGCATTAACTATCATGTTAAAGAGTTATGATGAGCCAGAATAGTTGAAAATACTCCTTTTAAAGCTAGCTTGAACTGATTTGGTTGTGGAGGCGCCAATGACATGAACACTTTGTGCACTCTCTGCCAATCTCCAACAGTAACGTCTTTCGATTTCAGTCTCAAGTCCAATTTTTTGTCTCCAAGAGACATGCGAAAAGAGTCTTTCGTTACGTGTCGGTGTGGCCGATTACTCAATAGTACACAGTGGCCAACGCATACATATGTCGCCCTCTCATACTGTTAGAATTATATATGCGACTGGGGGCCTTGGGGTTGGGGATCAACCTTTTGGTACAAGAATTATATATGCTGTTGTTAGTTATCTGTTATTTATCAGTTCAGTTAGTTTTTCACGTGTATAAATACTCTTCATTTGAATGAAATAAGACAGACTTTGATTCTCTCAATCTGATTTTCTGATATGGTATCAGAGCAAAAGTTTCCGCTCCTCTGAGTTTTTCTGGGTTTGTTATACAATATCCAGATTTTTCTTGTTGTTCCATTCTTTACGTTCAAGAAACGTTATCGTTTCTTTTTCTGTTTTCTTTCATTCCTTTTCTTTACGATCATCGTGTTACTATGACCAGCTTCAATGCTTGGAATACCAATCACTCCTCTGGTTCGACGTCCAAACTAGAGGATAATCCATCCAGTCCATATTTTCTTCATGTTAATGAGAATCTGACGTTGGTTCTCGTATCTTCGGTTCTCACATGACCAAATTACCACCAATGGCAACGAGCCATGAAAATGGCTTTACTTTCCAAGAATAAACTTAGTTTTGTTGATGGCTCTATTCTGCAGCCTCTGCGCACTGATCCACTGTTCGTCCCTTGGGAGAGATGTAATAATCTAGTTATCTCCTGGCTTATTCATTCTGTTTCCCCTTCCATTACACAGTCGATCATCTGGTTAGATTCAACTTATGATATATGGACTGATCTCAAGGCAAGATTTGCTCAAAGCAACTCTTTCCGAATTTGTGATCTTCAACTGGAAATTTATACTTGTCAACAGGGTAGTTTGTCAGTTCATGAATATTTTACTAAACTCAAAATCTTATGGGATAAGTTACAAATCTTGCGTCCTCTCCCATCTTGCTCCTGTACTCCTCAGTGCTCTTGTGGGCTGTCCAAAAATATTAGAGATTTTCATGAGCATGATCAAGTCATGGTTTTCATTAGAGGTTTAACTGAGTCATATTTGACTGTGAAGTCCCAGATCTTGCTAATGGATCCTTTACCTTCTTTGAATAAAGTATTTTCTTTGGTTCTTCAGCAAGAACGACCTTAGTTCCACAAGACCGTTCTTTGGTCCCTGATATTAATACTTTAGCTGTTAAAGGCATTAATGGTGCTGGACCTAAAAAGCACTTCAACAGTTCGGTTCCACCTATTTGTATTCACTGTGGAAAGGAAGGGCACACCATCGACAAATGTTACAAGGAACATGGTTATCCCCCGAATATGAAGTCTTCCAAGAGATTTTCTAGTCGTCCTTATGCTATCGCATGTTCTTTATCTTTTTTCCATTCTTTTAAATCCGTTTCTAATGTTTATATCACTCTTCCTAACAAATGCAAAGTACAAGTTACTCACGTGGGTACTGTTCATTTAAATAGTAATCTGCATCTTTTTAATGTTTTATGCGTCCCTGAATTTACTTTTAATCTCATTTCTGTTAGTAAATTAGTCAGTGATATCTCTTGTTGTTTAATTGTTTCACCTTCTCATTGTGTTATTCAGAGTATCCAGCCATGGAGGATGATTGGGGTTGCTGAGCATTCTCATGGATTATACAGATTCAATTCCAGTACAATTTTGCATGATTCGCCTGTCGTTGTCGCTAACTCTGTTGTTTGTAATAAAGAAACTACTTTACTTTGGCATGCTAGGTTAGGCCATCTTCCTTTTTCTTGTTTACGTTCAATCATCCCTTCTTCTCTTTCTCTTTATGACCCCTGTGAGATTTGTCACATGTCCAGGCAAAAACGCTTGCCTTTTCCGATCAGTACTTCTGTTAGCACTGTTGTGTTTGATCTGATACATATTGATATCTGGGGGGACAATTATGCTCCCACTTTTAAAGGCCATCGCTATTTTCTTACTCTTGTTGATGATTTTAGTAGATTTACATGGGTATTTTTAATGCAACACAAATCAGAGGCTAGGACAATTATGATAAATTTTGTCTCTTATGTTTCTATTCAATTCCATTCCACTGTTAAATGTATCAGAAGTGATAACGGCCAAGAGTTCAATGATCCATATTTTTATAACTCCAAAGGTATTATTCATCAACGATCTTGTGTTAACACTCCTCAGCAGAATAGTATTGTGGAACGCAAACATCAACATATTCTCAATGTTGCACGAGCTTTACGTTTGCATGCAAAGTTACCTATTTCCTTCTGGGGTGAGTGTGTATTGCATGCTATTTACTTAATTAATCGTATTCCAACCCCTGTTCTTCATAACTCCTCACCTTTTGAAGCATTATACTCTAAACCACCTACTTACACTAATTTACGTGTTTTTGGTTGTCTTACTTCTGCCTCCAATCATTCTAGCGTTCGCCATAAATTTGATTCTCGTACTATTAAATCTGTTTTTTGTGGATTTTCTCCTGGTGTTAAAGGTTACAAACTTTATGATCTTACTACTCACAAGATATTTGTTTCACGGGATGTTTCTTTTTATAAGCATGTCTTTCCTTTCTCCACACTAACTTCTGATATGCAAGATGGCTCCAACTCTATTGATTTAATTCTCCCTTCCTCCTCGCTCCAGTCGACCTATAATCGACTTCCTCCTGTTCCTGGTGTATCCACCCTACCAGTTTCAGATGTCTCTGTCCCTTCTACTTCATCAGCGTCCGATGGTCCTTCATCCACGACTCCATCCGACATTCAATTTCATAATCCTGCTCCCATTCAACAACCGTCGCCTCCATCTTTGCGCCGAAGTACAAGACAGACGTCCCTGCCACAATACCTAGCTGACTATCAATGCATGGCTATTCGCCGCACTAGTCCTCATCGCCTTTCTCATGTGTTTTCTTATTCTTGTCTTTCCCCTAAACATTATGTTTTTGCAGCTGCTGTGGATCAGGATCATGAGCCTCATATCTATGAACAAGCAGTCCAGATTGCTGCTTGGAGACAAGCCATATAGGTGGAACTCGATGCTCTCCAGCAGAATCGCACTTGGGAACTCGTTGATTTGCCACCTGGGAAGCGAGCGATTGGCTGCAAGTGGGTTTTTCGTATTAAGCGAAAGGTTGACGGCTCTGTCGACCGTTATAAAGCTCGGCTTGTTGCTAAGGGTTATACCCAACGAGAAGGGGTTGATTTTCTGGATTCTTTTAGTCCGGTTGCCAAGATGACTACAATTCGATTACTCCTTGCCTTAGCCGCGATCAAAGGGTGGTATCTTCATCAACTAGACATCAATATCGCATTCTTTGATGGTGATCGCGATGAAGAGCTATACATGCAACTTCTTCTGGGTTGTGCCGGTAATCACCACAAAGTTTGCCGCTTGGTTAAATCCCTTTATAGTTTACGTCAAGCTAGTCGTCAATGGAACGTGAAACTGATTTCGGCCTTACTTCATTATAGATTCATGCAAGCCGCATCTGATCAGACGTTGTTCATTAAAAATAACAGTAATGGTTTCATGGCCCTTTTGGTGTATGTTGATGATATTGTTTTGGCCAGTGATTCTATGCAGGCAATCCATAGCATTAAACAACATCTACATGATGCCTTTACCATTAAAGATCTTGGTGAGCTTAAATTTTTTGTTGGACTGGAGGTAGCCAGAACTACGGGAGGCATTAATATTTGTCAAAAGAAGTACACTCTTGATTTGCTTTGGGCTACTCAATTTTTGGAGTCTAAACCTGTCTCTACGCCTATTCTACCAGAAACCAAGCTCTCCAAAGATGAGGGTACACCGTTGGAGGATGTTACCTCATTTCGTATGTTAGTTGGTAAACTTCAGTATTTGACTACGACCCGACCTGACATTTCTTTTGTTGTTCAGCAGTTGGCGCAATTCCTTGATTCTCCTACGTCGACTCACTTGGCTGCTGCACACAGGGTTCTTCGTTATTTAAAAGGTTCCATTGGGCAAGGCCTTTTCTTTCCTTCTGATAGTGCTCTTCAGCTCACAGCCTTCTCTGATTCTGATTGGGGTAATTGTCCAAACATGCGACGCTCTCTTCCAGGGTACTGTGTATTTCTTGGTTCGTCGCTTATTTCTTGAAAAACCAAGAAACAAAACACTGTCAGTCGGAGTTCTTCAGAGGCTGAGTATCACGCGCTGGCTACAACAACTTGCGAGGTGCAGTGGTTACATTATCTTCTTGGTGAACTACGATTGTCTCCCACCGTTCCAACGCCAATATTTTGTGACAACCAATCTGCTTTATATTTGGCACACAACCCTGTTTTCCACGAACATACTAAACATATAGACATCGATTGTCATGTAGTTCGGGAAAAGCTTCAAACTGGTGTCATCGTTTACTTCCAGTTTCTTCTAAGAATCAACTTGCTGATTGCTTCACTAAAGGGCTTTCGTCGTCCAATTTTATCGATTCTTTTCGCAAACTGGGAGTACATAATATTTACTCTCCAGTTTGAGGGGGGGTGTTGAATTATATATGCTGTTGTTAGTTATCTGTTAGTTATCAGTTCAGTTAGTTTTTCACGTGTATAAATAGTCTTCATTTGAATGATATAAGACAGACTTGATTCTCTCTCAATCTGATTTTCTGATACATACCCAAAGACGTGAAACAACCGATTATGATTTATCGTACTCATACGGAGATTAAAAGATTCATATTAACTGATATTGTAATTTAACTATATCATCAGTAAAATCAGTTCCTTTTCACATGTTGAGTTCTTATTTTACATGTAGAACACCTGAGTGGTCTAGTTAATTAATGAAAGACTAGGTAGGGGTAAAATTATTTAATATTTTAATAATTTTTAAATATTTAAATAATACGATATGTTTAAAATAAATAAAATCCCATAAAAATTTTATACTAACTAGCATGCACGTTTGGAGGAAAAAGGAAAAGTTAACAGATTTATGAAGTCAATGACCTAGAAATCGTAGCTGACTATTTGAAAGGCCATCTCAGAAAATGTGATGAGTGAAAGCAGAAAGTTTTTCGGGACCACACCTGAGTCCTGACCCTCTTCTGCACCGTTCTGTTTCAACCGCTGCTTCAGTACAGAAGCACGAAAGCTACTTTGAATTTTGTTTATAAAAGCTAAAAGCAACAAACAATGCACTTCTTCGAGTAGCGGTAAAACTTTTAGTTCAAGGCAAACTTCTCACTTAGTTGCTTTATTCAACAATCAGCCGCGATTTGATCCCGACGGTGAAAACAGGTTTTACATTTTTTGTGATATATATATACACACAACGAGTTCAATTCCAATTATTATCAACTAATTATTCTCAATATATAATTTACAAAAAGAATTATAGCATGATAATTTTCATAAGAGATACTCTGATAATCTTATATTTAGGAATCAATTATACAATTATTATAATGAAAATATCTACAAATACAAGTAAGTAATGTTCATTTAATATTTTTGTGTTCAAATTAGTTTAGTAAATTTATTGCTTAATAAGTATCACAAGTGTGTTTAGATATCTTTATATTTCAATTTATAAGGTTAATTACTTATTTCAAAAGAAAGAGATCTAATGTATGCTTATTTTGCTGTCTTATTAATATCTATAATTAGAAACAATTTAAATTATAAATAATATTTAAAAGTAATGTAAATATTATAATTATAATACTATCATAAATTTAATCATACAATAACTATCTAACGGGTTTATCATTAATATTAAAAATAATATAATTAATAAAATAACATCCTAATATAGGAAGTCACTCATCATCGCTGTGCATCCTCAAGGTTTCCGGGGCAAACAGTACATGGTCTTGATTGACGTCTTTATGAGAAAAATATATCACTTTACTTTAAGATTGGTTGGAAATTGGAATTTATGTTTGGAATAAAATAAAATAAAATATTATTTCATTATTTAAGAAGATGATTTATAATAAAATAGAATGAAATGAAATAGAAGAGGAGGATTTTGGAATAAGATAAAATAAAATATTATTTCATTATTTAAGAAGATGATTTATAATAAAATAGAATGAAATGAAATAGAGGAGGAGGATTTTATATTATATCTTATTTTATTATAAACAGTAAAAATGAGAAATTTTCGATCTTCCTCTTCCATTTTATTCTATTTGAAAGTTACTGTTTAGAATGAAATGAGATGTAATATGAAATTCTCTTCTTTCGTCTCATTCTATTTTATTTTATTATAAATTCTCCTCAGATAAAATGTAAAATAATAAACAGTTTCTTACTATATTACATTATAAACTCTCCTTCTAAACAACATTTCATTATATTATAATATTAACTTTTCATTCTTCTTAAATAATAATTTTTACTATTATATCTATTTATATTTTATTTTATTATAAATTATTTCACTTTATACGTAACCTAAGGAACCGAAAAAAGGGAAAGAGAGTAGTGTGGGTCATTTTGATTATGACGAATCGCCCACCCTACCCCCATTTTCTTCAGTGGACAAAAGCTATTTACTCTTTTTCATGGCCTTTTTTTAACGGAAAATAAGTGCTTATTATTATTATTATTATTATTATTATTAGTATGTGAAATGTAATTTCTTAATTATATATCTTAAAATAAAATATGATAAATTCAAATTCAAAAAATCACATGCATTTTACAAACAAGGGTTTAAAAAAAAAGCCATGGTGAGGAAGAGGTAGTTTCCTCCTTAAAGTCATTTATTGGTAAAATAAGCAATAAATGCGCAGTTGAAAGTTTTCCTATAACTCAAAAAGTAAGAGAAAGGTTCATTGAAAATTGAAGATTCTCTTTCAAGTTTCTGCCACTGCCACAGCATTAACATTTAAAACAAACAATACCACCGACCTCCCATTATAACCAACCACCTTAGCATTTTAATCAAGGCATCTTATCATTTTAGCCTTGACAAGACCGTCTATAATTCGCACTCCACACTTAATTCAGACGGGATGTGATCCTTTGTACCCCATAATTTCAATTTGTACCAATTTTGTGTCAAGTCATCCCAACCCTCCATTTATGTGGGACTTACATAAATGGAGGGTTGGGATGGCTTGGCACAGGGTTGGTACAGGTTATCCCACATAAATAAAGGGTTGGGATGGTTTGGCACAAAATTGGTATAGGTTATGGGGTACAGAAGATTTGAAGTGAATTCAGACACCCCTCTGTCCGAGTTCTCTCTCCGCCTATCACAGTCTTCTTGTCAGGTAATGATTATCGCTCTTAATAAAAAAAAAAAAGAGTAACTAAAATTTTCCAATAATTCTTACCACCATAAAAAAAATGGTATCCTATCTATTTATTTGAAAACAAATCACCTGTTACTATGTCTATCATATTAAGGTCATAAAAATTGAATGGACGAATGATCATAAAACAAGTAGGCACCGAATAAGCCGGTGATCCGAAGCTCCATTGTTATCCATCCCCATTGTCACGTTCTGCAGTAAAGCTGATTTGGTGTAACAACACACACTCTAGTGTTGTTCGGTTTGATAGTAAGAAGTCCAAATCCGTGATACTATCGACGGGAAGAGAAACTCTATAAGCCGTTTTAGGCGGGAGCATTGGAATCTTCGGAGGATCCCCCCAAGCATATCCAACGTTGCATAATTTGGCACGATATAGTACAAGTAGTGAATAATGAATAGGCAGGGAACAGATTCTTTGTTCCACTGTCTAGTGCCAACCTGTTCTATTCACACAGGCAAAATACTGAAAAGGTGGAAAGGATAGTGGAGAAGACAAGATTCTCCCAAGACATTTAGCACCAAAACAGCTACCCCACCCCACATTGCAATTGCCACCATCCATGATCCAACCAACCATTCTGCTACTCGTCAGTTGTGAACAATGTTTTTGTCTCGGACCAGTGATGGGCAGGCATCAGTGGAGATTGATGACTCCATTAAGCTAACTATGCATACAAAGAAACGGAAAACGATAGAGGAAGAGACAACAAACTGGAGCTGGGGGGAAAAAAAGGGGTCATTAATTTATTTCAACTTGCTTTAAAGTTTCCATCAGTACAAGTATAGACAAGAGAGGGAAAGAAAAATACAGTACAATCTACTAATGCCTGTACCTAGACTGACCTAACAAAGACAAAACCCTACCCCTACACCCTGTTTCTACTTCTCTTCCCCTCTTTCTGATGATCTGTTAGACAAAGGACTTTTGATTTGTATTTTGTTGTGTAACTCACCCCTGGTATGTTACAGACCATTAGCCTACACATTTTCCATAATCCTACTTCTTTACAATTATCATAAAGGGCGATGGAAAACGGAAATAAAACCATCACCATTACAAGTAAACAAATATTTCCTGCTATTTCAAAACTCCTAAGCTCGAGATCAGTTGAGCTTGCAGGAAAAGGGTTCTGACTGAACAAAGACTTTTGTCTTCTCCGGGTCCAATTTCTCCCATTCATAGCGACCGGCCATTGGCTTGTCTTTAAGGGGGTCAAAGTTGTACCTGTAATTAGTTGCAAAAATTTTTTTTTCTGTGTTAGCTGATAAGATACCAAAGGTAGGCTTTGCAGTTGGAAAATATGAAGATTCTTAAAAAGATGCTCTATAAGTAGTAGTAGCTATACTTCTCAATAAATTGTTTCCGTAGCCCTTCTTCAGCTTCAGCAAAGAATTCATTCATTTCACGAGCTGTTGGAACGTGGCCATGCGTTGAGTTCAGTATTATCCTGCGAGCTTCAGTTGAACTGGAAGGCCTAGTAGTGGAACCAGGGGTTCTTATGGTTTCTGGATCCCTTATCAAACTGCAAGGAGTGGATTCCCTTGTGCTCCTGTAACAAGGAAAAAAGAAAAAGACATAAGACGAGTTGCAATATAACTGAAAAATCCATAGAGACATACATAATGCGTGTTTGGACTGGTTGACTATCTTATTGACTGCACCAAAAACCGTAAATAACAATTAATCTCATGCAAATGGCATTAACATGAAAAAGGAGATAATGGCAAACAGAATCGAAAAGATTACTCCTTAAAAAAACTTCTTACAGATGTACTGTTATTTTTACCGCCCAGCCCACTATCTAAATCATGCTAAATGGCAGACAACCCACATAAATTTCTGCGAAGGTAACAGTAACATATCGACCATAAACAGCAAAGCACTTGAAAAGACTTAAAGCCGACATTGAAGATACCACAAGGAGATGCAGGCTTTTTTAATCATGAATACTTTACAACTGCTAAAGAACAGTGTAAAGATCCACAAGCTGATCTCAGTAATCAGTATGCACCGGGATGTAAAATCTTTCTCCCCTGTGATACTAGCCTTTAACCAAAAGTTTTTTGAGTGTTACGTAATAATATTATTCATCTCATACATCCAATCTTTGTCATTTCCGTCCTATATCCATCCTTATGATGCGACCAGAGAAGAAAGTACCAAAACCAGTAAATCAGACAAGAAGAAGAGATTCAATGCATGTGAAGTATTTGAAGACAAAAAGATTAATGACTACTTGTAAATATTAGCACATTAACTTTGCATCACATGGATGCCTGCCAAACCAATTCTAATTAACAAATTTCTGTGAGCAACATAACTTCCTACGGTACAATATCAGCACTTCTACAATTATGCTGAGTACGAGACAACTTTAAAATTCAAGAAACGAATAAATTAATGTAAAAAGCTAAAAGAGATTTGATTGTTTAATTAAAAATAGTGGAATGTCATCCCCTTTTAATATTGAAAGATAAAGACACATCATGGACAAGCTAAAGCCGTGAAGCTTGCATAAAAAACCACTCAAGTTATAGAAATGGGCGACGATGATCAAGTTCAAAGCAAAGGCAATATAGTAACATGTATGAGCTACTGTTTTCTTACTCACAACAGGGTCTTAGATATAAATCAGACAATTAGATAACTAACTTTATAAACTACTCATGTTAAACACTAAGATGTCACATGAATGTTATAGCCCGCTCAGAGATGGAAGTTAAAGAAGATTAAAAGGTTCAACAAACACTTTCTGTTCAGTTAAATCACCAAGTCGCCAACTAAACATAAATTAGGATAAAAAAATAAAGGAATATCGAGTTCTTACAAACAAAGTCAGGGAACGGTACAGCGAAAATTTCGGAGATCAGAAAAATAAAAAATTGACAAAACAAGTAGTGGAAATATATACTTCGGAGTATCAGAGAAACATAATAAACGAATATAGGCTGAAAACGAAGTATGATTTCAATGCAACATTCGACTTAAAATTCAAAGCTGGAAACAAATGCCTAAGAAGCTTAATTCATGAGAAGACGCTATAATACGGAAAATGATTTTAAAAATGAATACAAAAGGGAGCAGAACAAATACCAAAATCATTTTAACTATAATCAAATTCAAATCCCCAAATTGCTAAGACCGAAAAAGAAAAACTCGTAAAATTTTAAAATCAAAAGCAAAAGCATCCAAAGAGTTGAAAAATCAGTTATGAATATTAACAAAGGGGAGGAAAACCCACCTATCTCTACCTTCAATCTCCAAAAAATTCTCCCCAAAAGAAGCTTCAACAGCCAAATCGTTGCTCTCAGCCTTCTGGCTGGCATATTCTGGAATCAACTCTCCTTTATTTGTTCGGCCATCCTCCTCCTCCTTTTGTCCAGAATCAGCAAAAGGATTGCGAATAGGGTCAGGGCTAGATTGTTGGTTGTTGTTGTCGAGTGCGTAACCTTGGCGCTTGGAATCATGCAAGAGGATAGGGAGTTTCTCGAGGCGGCGGCTCCGGAGCTGGAGGTAACCGGCAGAGACGGGGGAAGTGTTGAGGTGAGCTTGGCGTTGGAGGGCGAGAGTCTTGGCTCGTGTACGGACGCCGAGAGAGAGGTCCATTACGGCGACTTCACCTGCCGTTTTGGCCTTCTTCATGTACTTACCCATTTTGTCGACCTTTCAACTATCTCGTATCTCTATATATCTCATGGAGTGAAAGAAAAGTGAAAAGAGAAGGTTTCAGGAGAAGTACAAAGGTGGTTTAGGCAGTTGTTTGTTAGGGCGGACAGTGCAGAGAGAAGGAGAGAGCAAAGCAAAGTGTGTGTTTGCCAGGAGAGGAATGGAGAGTGAGGAAGAAATCAGAATAAAGGCGTCGGTGTAGGGCAGAGTAGGGTTGGGACTTGGGAAATGGATGGATTTACATATTCTCGTGAGAAATTAAATGCATTTTTTCTTCAACTCAATTTCTTGATATATAATTAACACGCTCATTTAATTAATATTATAAAATATAGAATAAAGTATTTAGTTTATCATATCATGTCACGAATTATTTTAATGTTACATTTCTAAATTATTCAATTAATATAGAATAAATTCTGTAAAGTTAGAGAAACTAGTAATAATCTAAAAAGCAAAAGCGAAATGAAGAATGAAGAAACACCAACCACAAGTATCATTCGCGACATTATCTCGCTGGACGATATGACGAGAAAAAACATTGGATACTCTTTTTGAAGTGGCCAAGTGGAAAGTGCAGTCTCATTATTTCATAATTATCGCTCTCAACATTTATTTTCTAGTCCACAATAACCACCACGCTCCTGTTACCGAATCGGTGCTCCACGCGCAACTCCATGTTCGCAAGTTTTGACAGCCTTTAAAAATCTAGCATACTCCCAAAATCCCAATTCCTGAATAATCATAAGAGTTCCACAAACTCATCCATGAAATGAGTCTTTGAATATCTAACTAATCCTGAAGGGACGAGGAAGCCCTACATAATGAAACGTTTTACTGGAAATCTCAGAAATCAAATGCCAATTTATGACCAATAATATTGTGTGAAAACCTCTTAACAAACATTTTAGCAACCACAAACATGTTTCAAGAAATGCAAGAACCCCACTGCAAGGAACCTCAAAACCCTTTTATGAAGTAAAGATAAATAATGGAATTGAAGAGACAATCGTACGTTATTTCCTACTTTCTTCTCCAGGATCATAGTTCTGAGCTTATATATAGACTACACATACTTGATATTCATGGATTTTGGGGCACCAAATCATGGGTTTACTTCCATATCTTCACAGTCTTGTCATGACTTGCAGAAGCAACCATCCCAGTAACCGGTGATTGTGCCAGAGCTGATATAACGCCGTCATGAGCCGTCATGGTCATACATTTGTTCTCAGCCATGTTCCACAGTTCCAATGACTGCATGAGAATGATAGTTTACAAAGTAGATAACATTAGCTACTATAACAGTTATAAACTACAACAAATAAACCATTTTTGGAATAAATGACCACAAAAATATTTCCAGAAAGAAATATCCATTGCACATTCCTTACAGGTAGAAGGAATAATTTAGTTTCCTACAACCTGGACAATAAACATCTTGGAATTGAAGCCACTTGAGCGAAACAAGATGGTTAAGTCGGAAGTGACTTCACTTAAATATGAATCATCCTATCCATCCAACTTCATAGACACAAAAGAGTATTTGCGCACCAAACACAGGGATATGCTCTTATCTATAAATGACGAAAAAATCCAACAAGAGCTTATAACACAAACAAGCATATCACAAGTTGAAAAAGTATAGTACCTGGTAGCCTCCAATAACCAAGAGGGTAGAGTAGCTTGGATGAAAGGCACAGGAATGAAACTTGTTCCCACTTGAATTGAGTTCGTGAATGCACTCTCCAGAGGCCAATGACCACACTTTGACAGACTCTTGACTAACAGATGCCAAGTAATCTCCACTTACGTCCCAACAAACTGAGTGCACCTCAGTGGAGTGGCCCTAAGCATTCGAAGGTGTCAGAACTTTGAAATAAGCCACATACCAAGGGGAGAAGCAGTAGATGTGTTTTCTATTCACTTCTTGTAAACTGAAGACTAGTACCTGTAATGTATGTGTCCGACTGTCAGCCTCAACATCAAATATGGACACAACATTCTCTGATGCTGCAGCTAGAAGATGTCCAATTCTTGGTTGAAATCTAACCTGAACATTACCTCCCTGCTCCTCAATATAAGTGAGAGTCAGAGCAGGTGAGAAATTACGTTATAACTTCAAGAAAATAAGTTAAAAATAGCAAAAGAAGATTTAAAGCTGGCCTTGGATATGCGAGTGGAAGAATATTGTGTGATATTCCAGAAGCGGATCTCGTTGTTACTGTCAGATGAGCAGAACAGCTCATGCTTCTTAGGGTGGAAATCAAGGGACATCACTTGAGACGAATGACCTTTAAATAATTTCACGGAAAATCTTGGCTGCAAAATATGAGCTTCATTAGTTGCCTATAGTATACAGGACAACTAGCAGTAGTTAAATTAAAAACTTAGATACATAAATACATCTTGTTCTGGAACTCTTCAAACAAGTAAACAGATGTAACTGAAACCAAGTTCTTTAGACCTTTCAAAGAACAGAAACTAACTGTGCTCATCAACATGAAGTCAACAAAAAAAATGCAAACTGATGTTATAATAAAAATCCTGAAAAAATTTTTAGCCAATCACAAATAGTAAATAACACCATAGAAGAAAACAAAGGTGGAAGAAATTTACATCTGCCCCATCCCATAGTCGCACGCTCGTATCCAATGAAGATGTTGCTAGCTGAGTTGAATTTGGTCTGAAACGGACATCAGTAATTATGTGGGTGTGTTCTTCCGGAGTGCATTCACTTTGCAGAGTTTCCATGTTCCAAAACACAACCTATTGACACAAAAACATTAGTGTCCACATCATTGCTATCAATGACACATTTGTTCCTAGGTCTTATAGTTGTTTATAACAACCATAATCATCCCTGAAAGTTTATAAAGGAAAAAATGCAATCAAACCATCCAAGTTTTAATAGATGAATCCTAAACTGTCACCCTCCTTTTTGCCATGTTCCGGAAGTTTGTCCCATCCAATCTTAAAGGACAATAATTGTGAAATTGCATGAAATGTCCTCGAAAATAATTTGCCGGTATATCTGTCAAGTTTTTTGGGAAGATGGTTTATATTTCCTCAATATAACAGCACATCAGGAGTTTTGGAGAAAAGGTTGTCTAACTTTGACAAGAAGCGTTCAACAACAAAAGAGAAAAACAAAAAACAAGGTCCTCATGATGGTAGCAAAAGAGGAGGTTGAGCTACAAAAGGTAGGACCTACTGTAAAGGTAAATCTGCTTGATCCAGTTACAGGAAATTCACAAAAAGCCTGAGCATTAATCAAAATCATTCCATGCACCTCCATTGAAAAGCATGATGGTTTTTATAAGTGTATGATCATAAGAGGTCAGATAGGAAGAATTTAAAAGAAGAAATATTTATGTGATTATGAACAACGTTTATAGGTGGATCTGATAAGCTTCTTGGAATTTCCACATAAAAGGATACATCATTCAATTAGCATCCCTGCGATTAAACTATAATGCAGAAATAGCAAGAGATGATCTAACAACCAACTTGGATATTGGGGTAGAAACCAATACCTTTTTGTCATGCCCAGCACTGGCTAACAACTTTCCATCAGTAGAGAAATGACAGCAAACAACTTTGTTATTGCTTTTCCGCAAGGAACCAACTTCATTAAATGACAAGCCTGAGAATACGAGAACATACTCATTCTTCTGGTCAACATAGTCAAGCAAAGATGCAAGCAAATAAAAATGTAGCTAACCCTTTGAAGATTCTGGGACATGTTCAGAAGTGCCCTTCTTCAATGTGCCAAAGAAATCTCTTCCATCTCCATCATCTGGTGAAAGAAATGACTCCACATTATCATCCAAGGAGGCAAAGTCTGCAAAGTGATCAATGTCCTCCTGCATGAGAAACAAAATTAGGGATAGGCAATAATTGTGTCCTGAAATCTCAAATTTGCATGGCAACTCCAATGGAGTACTCATGACAAGCACAAAATAGTAATAGAACCTGATATGCAGATAAGAGCCCAATGCCCACTTATAATCAAGCAAGTAGTATCAGATTAAGTGGACAATCAATTGTTTCGAACATTAATGACTCTGCTAACTGCAGACAGTAGAGACACGCCCAACTCAATGATTATGTACTAGCATTGTTAGGCTAACTAACATCAGTGAAGACCTACATGGACAAAGAAATCATAAAAATTGCATGATGCTTGATCTTGCTAGATGATTGAATATCAAGAACTTTTTTGTACTGACTTGACTGATAATGACAATTAATATCTAGAGTGGCAAATGCTCTTTGCAAGTCTTAAAAACTTCCAAGCTGGAAAGGTAGTGTAGCTACCAAATATTTCTTAAACACTTCCATTTTCAGGTCAAAAATTTAAAAGGACTACATACCAGCTGGTTTGTGGATGATGCAAGAGTTCCTGTACCATCATTATTATACATCATCAAGCCTTTTGATGTGCTATTAGCATGCTGCAGATTTCCCGTTGCAATTCCATCACCATGAGTATGAGTTGATGGAGTTGACGGTTGAGAATTAGGTGAAGGACCTACTGTGTTTCCTGTGCCAGTACTATTAGCAGCTCCAGAAGATGAAGGGCCTTTCCTCTTTCGATTATTCTGAGACATCACATACAAGTGTCAATGATTAATTTTCGAACTCCAAATTGATTCTTGTTTCTCAAGCATGTAAAATTCAAATATCTTTAAACTCAAACCAAAAAAAAAAAATGATACTATGATGTCAGATCAAAATGAAAAACCTGCTGTGCTTGCTGTGGCTGCAAAGGATCTTGTTGTTGAGAGGATGATTGCATCTGTGGCACGTTTATCTGTTTTAAGATACATTCAGCACAAAGCAATTCATTGTTCTTACTAGAACGTCAAAGATCTGATATAGATATCCTTAAGGCTATTTTATGTACACAGGTAACAGGAATAAAAGCTTACCTTAGATGAAGTTGACTGCATTGGAGAACCGATAGAACCATCATTAACACTTGCTTGGCCATCTTTACCATGTAAAGTGGCTCGAGTTAATCCAACAATTTTTCGTGGATCTATATCTCCATGTGATGGTAAAGTACCATGATTACTTTGTGCCTGAACCTGTGCCAAAAGCTGTTGTTGTTGTTGTTGAGGCAAAAGCTGAAACTGGCTTGCACCATGTAGAAGAGGTCCTCTTTGAACTTGTCCACCCAAACTTGGTCGAATCTGCTCAAGTCCCTGCATTGTAGAGAACACGGTTTGTTGTAATAATTTAAATGGTTCCCTTTGCAAAAATTGCTCCACAATGAACTTACAGTTAATGGCCACCCCTTTAAAGGAAGGTCACTGACCCCAGGGTTCAATCCTGAATGATAAAGGAACATAAATGAATAAGAAAATCATTGAGTTGGAAAAACCCAGGAACCAAACTACTCCAAAAGGTTTTACTTTTGTAGCGCAGGCCAACCAACAAGAATAATTTTGGCAGCTATTTTTCCCATTATCTACAAGCTATAAATGCTCAATTAGTAAAATCATGCCAATGCAACTGAGGTAGAAGCTCACCTGATTTTTTGTATTATGTAGAAACAATAACAACACATGCACTGAATGTTCTTTCTCGGGAATATAGTTCTTAAAATCTAGCTTGACCTCCTCTACTCTCCTAAAGCCTCAGCCAGTGAAAAAAATATGGAAACGCAACCCATTCTTAGAAGGAAGAACATAAGATGATAAATTTTGGAATTTGCAAGATATGCAGCTAAAATAGAACATGCAGAGATTGACCTCCTTCTTTTTCATCCAAAAATCATCAAGCTATCTCTCTCTCTCTCTCTCACACACACACGCACGCGCGCGCGCATACACACACACAAAAGCAGCACCCAACATCATTTCCATCTCCAAATTGCTGAAATGCAACGAGCCAAGGGTAAATCCTCTCTCTTTCACCCACTTTTGACAAAAGAATCCAGTGCAGTGAATTGGAGCGAAATGTTAATTGGTGAGTAAGCATTGCATTGGATGGTAAGGACTCATTTAGTCACTTTCTCTAAAAAGTCTGCTGTCCAGAACTTTGATACACAATATCAATAATTATCTAACAAGATAAAGGTGGACATAAGTATCTGCATCTTAAAATCCTATTTACCATTCACAACGAGGTAAACCTACCTGCATTTCCTATTCCAGGTCTGGACTGTATCATCCCAGGTCCATAAGTTGAAGGAGCCATCGATAAGGATCTTCGAGCACCAGAGCTAACATCACCTTTCACATCCTAAAAGTTGAGAAACAAATCAATAAATCACTCCAACCAAGAAGGCAACTAAGGAGCATCCAAGATGTTGAAGCACTTGAAGTAAAATGTGTTGAAGTGTTATGTTGTGCTGCTCAGTTTGTACCTGCATCTGCTGCAATGCAGCAGTCACACTTCCAGGATTTCCTTGGACCAACTGGCTGTGATAGTACAACAAAGTCAACATGCAAGAATTATGTAGATGTTCTACTAAACATTACAGCTGAAATTACCCAGGATGGTTTGTAGCTGATTTTAGGATGGCCATCCTTGCATCAATAAGAGGTTGAGATGTATCAGAATCCACTGGATTAGGATGTTTCATACGTTCCTCATATATTTTTGCTGCCATTGCACTAGCATTTGATTGCCCCAACATTCCATCAGAACTTAAAGAGTTTACAGGCCCACCAAGAGGTGGAGTGTTTGCACCTCCCCGTTGTAACTGAGCTTGACGCATTAGTTGCAACTGCTGCATTTGCAGCTGTTGTTGTTCTTTTGCTTTTACTTGTTGTGCCTGTACATAAAGAATGTATCAACATTGTGGACAATCAGATAGCCCTACTACAGTTCTAATTAGAAATCTATGAAGTCACCTCCATATATGCTGCAGCAGCCTCTGAATGTTTCTCATTTGTCCGTGCAATAAAAATGTCCCAGAAGACAGACCACCATTCGAAAAGAAACCCTCCTGGGGCATCAATTGCTGCATATAAAGCCAGAAGTTAATTGAAAAAACGAACCCTTTTGGCACAGTTTTGAAGTGGTAGCCAATTGAAACCAAGCTATAAACATTCATTTGCCACATATCATTCAAAGCAACCCATTGTCACCCAAAACTTGCACATTCCATTACTCTAAATTTAGAAAAATATAAATATTCACAACTATCATCATTACCTACAGGGTCCGGGGAAACTTTTCCTTCAGTCATGAATGACTTTGCGGTGGCATGGAGCTTCTTCTTCACCAAATAGTCATATATATAAACATCCAGCCTACGATATGGATCATTACCAGCAAAAGTTACAAAAACCCCTATGGTGGGAGATCAATAAACACATAGATCAACTAATAACAAGCAGTCACCGACAACTTTCAAGGGAAATTATACATACATTTTATCAGCTTCCCAATTACTCGTCGCCATGGTTACAGTTCAAAAAATCGAACTGACCCCGACGCAACTGAAAACACAAAGCAAAGACCTTTAATGAACGTAATTAAATAAATACAAAAGAGAACAAATTGACCCATCAAACCCACATTCCAGTTATACTAAATTCAACAGACAGACACAGGAAACGACATCTGAAGAAGGGAAACAACAGAACAATGACATACAACTCCTTAAACAAAAGCAAATAATCAAATTCCAAAGTACATTAACAAGAAAAAAAAAAAAAAGCAAACTAACCTCTAAAGTACCAAACTTTAGCCTGGATCAGCGCTTCTAAATTTGGAATCTTGAGTTCAGTCGGGTAGTGGTATCACTAAGAACATCGATCGTAATTACTCGTCCATTTTCTCTAAAATTGACAAAAGAACCCCAACCCCTATATTACAATAAATAAGACGGACCGAATTTGCACAACACTGATCAAATCAACTAGATTTACATGAGATTCTGTTGCCTTTTCAATTTCAATTTTGCCCTTTTATTATAGAGTTTTGTTCTCAAAAATTGCTGAGACGCGTTTTATATAGGGACAACGAGGAGCTTGAACACTAGATTTTATGGTGGTCCGAAGCTGAGGTTTTACGTCCAAAGCTCAGGTTTGGAAACAAAAGGAGAAAAGTCTTCCCTCCTTCGGTCTCGTTGTAGACCTTACCCTCGTTGTAGACCTTACCCGAATCCAACTGCAGAACTCGGGTCGAGTTAACTTAAGATGGTGCAAAGCATGCACTTACTTTATCCTTAACAACCAAGTTCGACTTGAGATTGAATTATACCGATAAAATGATTTTAATGCTCTAATTATATATATGTATGTATGTATACATTAATAAAGACTATACTCATTGAGAGTAGATTTTAAGTTACATGTTGGTCGGGTCGGCTATGCTAGGCCCAAGCCTAGGCCCGAATATAGACGGCCCACTTGCAGGTGAAAGCCTCCCATGCACAAGTAGAGATCTACGTAAAGACTTAAACTGTTGGAACCCGATCCGGGAACCGGATCCCAACCGGAAAACGGAAAACAAAATCGGAAAGAACGGATGTCTTAACGAATTCGAAGCGGAACGAAACGGAAGC
>JANVCQ010000005.1:11051188-11062338 GCA_025531925.1 Erythroxylum plowmanianum
AATCAATCGAATTGCGGTTATGGAATTGATAAATTCCAAATGGGAAATTTGTATTGCTTTAAATGATGGAAAAAAAAATTTATACCGAATTGGATAGATTGTCTTATAGTTTCCAACGCGACACGTTTGTTTGTTTAAAAAGTTTGCATTCTTGGATGTCGAAATTTGCCCTTAAGTTTGATTGAACCGTTTTGGTTTCTTTGATTCCGAGGTTTTGTAAATTCATTCCTTAGATTCTGCTTTGATTTGTTTCCACTTTATGATTTCCGAGCCTTTTGATTTTTCTATGGCTCATTAAGAATTCGATTTCTTTTAGTTCTGCACGCGCTTCCAATTCCTTTCGTTTTGTGACCCGCTTTGTTCACCTTTCGTTTCACTTTGTCATCCATTCTTTCGCTTTCCGCCACTTTTTTTTTCGATTTTAGCTTTTCGAGGTTGGGTTTCGGAAACGGAATCCAACAATTTAGGTAGAAAAGGGCAAAATTGAAGTTATAGAGAAGCTACCACCCTTTCCTCAGTTAAGTGAATAATAAGTTTTTAAGGTCACGCAGACTTTTATAGAAGATTTATCAAATAATTTTCTAAAATTGCTAAGCCTTTAACTAAGTTATTAGAGAAGGACATACCTTTTACATTTGCCAAAGAATGTTTAGATGTTTTTAACGTCTAAAAGAAATGTTGTCTAAGGCTTTAATTGAAAAACTTAAAATTATTAGTAATTATCACATCACCTTTAAACTATTGGACAAATCAATATATCAAATAGGGATTTAAATGAGTTTTAGAGAATATTGTAGTGCTTTAAAGGAAGGACTGCTCAATTAATTAGATGATGCTTTATGGACTTATAGGATGGTACATAAAACACCTATTAACATTAGACCTTATAGGTTGGTCTACGAAAAAATGTCATGTTCCTATTGAGTAGGAACATAAAGCATATTGGGATATTAAATTGATGTCTTTTGATCTTTAATGTGTAGGTGAAAAGAGAAAATTCCAAATTAATGCATTGGACAAATGGTTGCTGATGGCTTATGAAAATTCAAAAATTTACAACAAAAGAACCAAAAGTTATAATAATCAAATGATTAAGCAATCACGAAAGTTTAAGGAGGGAGATCAAGTTCTCTTGTACAATTCCCACTCACGATTATTTCCTGGTAAGTTTAAATCAAGATGGGCTAGACCATTCATTGTAGAGAAGATTTTTCGATATGGTGTAATTGAGGTAAGTCATTCACAAAGGTACTTTTAAAGTTAAAGGCTATCGAGTGAAGTTACATCTTAGAGGTGAGCTCAATAATAATAGCAAAAATATCAATTTAACATAGCCAACTTAAGCATAAAAGATACTTCGAGCTAAAGACGTTAACCAAGCGACTTGGGAGGCAACCTAAATTAGGATTTACTTTCGCTATGTTATTTTCATATTTTTGTTCCATAATTTTTATTTGTGATGTTTTCATTTGTTTTTATATTTTTATCCCTTTTCTTTATGTTTTGTAAGGATGTAATCTAATTCTGGATGGATAAAAAACATAACAAATCATCTTAGTTAGGAAAATACCAACTAAACCTTCTCACTTATTGTATATACTTATAGTATGGACATTGAGGACATTGTACAACTTTAAGTGTAGGGAAAGGATTAATGATTTTCATGATTTTATTAAGCTTATCATAATCTTAATTATTAAATTTTATGAAATGATATTATACTTAATTGAAACATGTCCATCATTATTGGATCTCATTATTGAATATTGATTTGAATTAGTATGCAAAAGGATGATAGTTAGAATAAAATTGCTTTTACAAGTCATAATTTTAATAATCATTGAGATAGTCAAGCTGATTGATATTATATACTATTTACACACATAAATTCATCTTTTTCATGAGTCTTTGAGCCTAAAAGCCCATCTTTTTTGTGAACTTTTGAGCTTAAGGCTGAAATTTTAAAAAATTTTAGGCTCTTTTATTTCTTTCATAAGTGTTATAGTTAATAGTTGAATGATTCTAGAACTTGCATTTGTTATGCATATTGAGACTACATTTGTTAACTTAGAAGCATTAAAGTGATAAAGCACCTACCAACAATTTATTTGACCTTATTTCTTTGATAATTACCTTACCTTAAATTTACCCTTAGGAATAACCAATTTTAAGTGTTAGTCTTTTTTATTAATCATAACCCAATTGTTGACCTTTATCTTAGTTTCCTTTGAAGTCTTTTTATTATTCTAAACCTTAAAGGTTATTTACATTACTTGCTTGTTTAAAACTTGCAAATCTTGAAAGGTATATTATATCTTTAATTAAAGCATATGATGAATGCTCGAAAATATGATTGAAAAAAATCAGCATAAGAAAAATTGTGAATAAGTGTATGGCACCATTGGTGTTATAATGAATGAACTTATGCGTATTTTAAACAAGTTTCACGTAATATTCTCTTTTAGTAAATTTCCTTCAATTTACCCTCTTTATTATTCCAACCATATCGTACTTAAGTTGCATTATAAGATGTATAAAGACTATTTGATTTTTGTTTCTAGTTTACATAAGTGGCAGAGATGTGATAAAATTGCAACCCTAAAGTAAGAGTTCTACTATGCATTGATTTGAGGGTTTGACAATTTTCATCATAAACCCTTGAGTGGATTGAGTGAAATTTTGGTATAGGTGTAAAGGTTTATTTTTCTTATTTCAATGTGACTGTTGATATGAATACTATTGATATTGAGTTAGGAAGTTAATTTTAGGATAACTTAACTCCACTTGTAAGTTAATTTGATTAATATGATATAATGATTTATAGTATGATTGGACATGTAATAGCCTTTTTGTGCACTTAAGGATTTAACTGTTAGATTGAGTCATATCATAGGAGAATACATGAAGTGCATTTCATTTGCATGCATCATATCACATACACACATGAATCATGATTTAGAGACATTGTAAAGGTAGTATATGCACTCAATTGACATATTCCAAGGTATGAAAGGTTTTAACTAATTATGTTGTACTTGTATGTTGATTATGTCTGGAATTTTGTTTTGATGATTTGGAAATTTGATGTTGCAACTGAGTAATTGATGGAATGATGTGTGCGTCTAGTTTAGGAAAAATGTTAAAGGGCAAGATAAATTGATACATATGAATTTAGGTTGATTAGGCCTATGAAATGGTGGCATGTGGCATTGGGAATAAGTGACAAATGGCTTAGCTAATTGGACGACAATTGGCTTGAATACACAAGTGACAAGTGGCCTAGGAAACTATGTGACAAATGGACCAAACATTAGGAGACAATTGGAAGCATGAGAAGAAGATACATGACATAGCTCTCCACTTGACAAGTGTCACACCATGTGTCTCACCCCTCACCACACATTTTACCCTATGATTCCCACATTTGAAAGCCATCTTCTTTCATGTTTTTGGTCCCATGCTCTCTTTTTCTTCCTCCTCACTATCGACAAACTCACACAATCTCCATAACCTTGAATTTTTCCAAAATTTTGCAGCCTTCATCTTTTGATTGAAACCCTTTTATTTCCATCTTGTTTTTGATGTATGCCTGAATGCTTGGAAGGCTTGGTCAGCTTATTAATTGAGGAGACTTTGAGTCAAACAAGTAAGTGATTGATTCCCCTATTGTTACATATGTGAGCATAACATTCATGATGATTGAATAGGGATGAATTAAGATGAATTGCATATAAGGTTGATGATGAAGTGTGCTTGGAAATTTAATGGATGAATTGGTTTTGTTTTTTATACATGGAAACTCTAGGTTATAGGTTGTTTTAAGGATGAATTAGATTGAGAATTGAAGGTATGTTGAAGGTGAATTTATGCTAAGAAAAGGTGCTAGTGTAGTGTTCTTGAAATGGGAAAGAGTTAGGATTACATGTATAAAAAGTGAATGAAAGCTTCTATTTGGTTTTTGATGCATAAAAGATAAATTGTTTATGAGTTACCAATTGAATGATTTTGAATTGGAATTTGAGATGAATTGATGAGGAATTGAAGTATCTTTAAGGTAGAAATGAGGTATAATTGATGGACTATCATGAAGGTGTTAAAATTTGGAAGAAAAGCTGAAGGAAAATGAAGGTGAACTTTTCATTCACCTATCCCAAGATGGTGAGTATTTGTGAGATGGTTAAACCATATAAGGGTAAGTTGCTTTACTTTGGTGCATTAGGACATGATTGGGGCTTGAAATGAACCTAGAAAGTTGCTTGATTAAGTGATTTAGTGTTTGATAAGTTTAAGTTGTTAATTTAGGTTATAAATTAAGAAATGAATCGTTTGATATCAATGTATATAAATTTGGGAAGTATGAGTTATTAATGGAATAAGGATGTTTTTATAAATACAATTGTGATCCAGAGGATATAAGTAATGAATTAGGTATGATTGAATGAGAATTGGGAAAATTATGTGAACATTTAATGCTAGAAAAGGATTGATGAAAGCCTGATTGATGAATTGAGAGTAATCAAACTTACTTAAGGCATAAAACTAACTGCAAACTAGATGTATAGAAGCTATAATGAATATATGATTAAGACTTGTGATTAAGTATACATACTCGGGAAAGTAAATTGAACATGCATTGGACATATCATATAAACATGTGTATGATTGAGTACTCATTCAATTAAACAAGTTAATAATGTGTAAATATGTGTGAATTAAATGATATAGAGGCACAAATTGATCGTCAACATCTAAACATTTCCAAGTCATCAAGGCAATAGCTATTCTTGCGCATACTTTGAGTTGACCTAGATGTGTAATCTGAATTATATATGTGCTTTTGTTTGAATTATGTGAGTTAACCTAGATGTATAACTCAATTATATGTGCTTTTGTATGATCTGTATGTTAAAAATGAAATATGTAAATATATGGAGAGTGAAATGAACTGCTACAATGTAAGTTATGTTTTGCTAATGAAATGGGAAAAGTTGATCCTTAAAATACTTGTGTTTTTGTGATGCCATAATAAGTAAATATGATTGTTCTAACATGCCACTCTCGTAAGGTATGTTCTTGAATATCTTATGGATGTTCAGGTATATGCTTTATGGTAGTGGTATGTTACAAATTTTGGTATCAGATTTGGCTTGGCATCCTTAGGGACATACAGGAGTAGTTTAACCTCACATTTAGCGAGAGACTCGTATAGTGATGATGATTGTTATTTATTATAGGTCATCTACTATAGGAGATCGAGTCATCGAATCATCTAACCTTGAGTCAATAGGAGTCAATAGAGAGTCTCCTATGCCCCAGTCTGAACTGATGTGTTAGACCTTAAATTTTTTAATTATTTATTACTTGTTTAATTATTTATTTGTGATTTGTTTGTTTATTTATTTACTTTTATAATTGAGTGCATTAATTAGTGAGCGTAAGTTGAAATTAGATATTAGAATGGAAATATTAGGATTAAAATAAAGTATGGTATGGTGTTTAAGAAGATTAAAGGAGTTAGTAGATAAAGACAAAAAAGGGACAAATGGGCATTTCATTAATTGATGAGGGGTAAAATTGGAAAGACAAAATATGTTGTCTTTAATTAAAAGAAGAAGAGAAGAGCATTGTGGAAGAAGAGAAAGAAGAAAAGAAAAACATGAGAGACAAAAGAAAGAAGAGAAAAAATTCATGGCATTTAGGGAAGGAAGAAGAAGAAAATCATGGGAAGAAGATTTGTTCAAGGTAAGCTTCATTTTTCTTCTTGCCTTGTTAGAAAAACAAAAGGAGTTAGGAAGAGAATGGGTTTTGTGTCGGGAATGAAGGGAAAAAGAAGATGTTCAAGAGACCCATTTGATTTTTAGGGTTTCTAAACTAGGTTTTGTTCTTTCTAACCTATAAAAGCTATGGGTAGGTTAGTTTAAGCTTGATTTTATCATTTTTGTGATTGTTGAAGCTTCATAAATTTTATGGAATATTGTTTTGAATGAGAACTTAGTTTGTTTTAAGAAACCGAGAAAACCTTATCCAAGGGCAAGAGGAAAGGCACAATTGAACTTGGATTTTGTAAGCTAATTAGGTGGGTAATGTGTTTATGGTTATTGTGTAAATAGGCAATTTGTTTATATTTGTGCATATATGCTTAATTGATTGGATTTAAATTATGGTGAATGTGGAAAATGTATTATGATGTGTTTTATGTCATGTCTTGAAAAATGTATGATATTTTGATATAATCAAAAGAAGAAAGAGAATAAGAAGCATGAGAATATGAATATGTGAGTGACTGAATTAGGTATAGAATTGCTTGTGTTTAGGCAAGAGAGAAACCGTTTCGTTAGTTATGTGTACATTGACCTAAAAACCTTCTCTTGGCTGCACACTTGTGGCATATGAGATCTGAAAAATGGACTCATTTTGTTCATGGTGTAAACTTCGGTTTCACTATTTCATTCCACGGAACTCTCAAGTCATTTATTTGTGTGTTTGCATTTTGATTTATCAAGTTATGATGCAAGATTGAGTGTCATGCTCTAATGATTATGATATGTTCTATCTGATGACATTTTGAACTATGAGTTGTAAATTAGAATTGTGAATGATAGGTTACTACCCAAAATGAGATATAGATGTATGCAGATAAAAAATATGTATATATGTTTGACTGTGTTACTTGTTGCCAATGGTTATAAACATATTATCCATTGAGCTTTGTAGCTCAACCCATTATTTTCTCCTCAGGTATAGAATGAGAAAATCGTTAATCTTTGCAAGGCATTTGGAAACTTCGAGATAGCTACATTTAGTGATTAATTTAGTTTGATAACTTTTGAGTAGCTTTAGCAGCATATTGAACATGAGCATCCAATGTATTTTGGTATTTTGAGTTAAGTCATTGATGTAGATGTTGATTTCTAAATAAAGCTTTGTTAAAACTCTACTTTGTTTTAGTAATGAGATCGATTATTGAATAAGTTATTTTGTTATGATGATAATAAATTATGATTGTGTTTTGCTCGTGATTCTCAAAGTTGGTATATTGTAATTTTCAAGCTCTCATAAGGGTAAAGTGTGTGTTCTGACCACATGGGAAGAACTATATTGATCTTTGTTGAATTCAACAAAGTTGTCTTCTTGTAATTGTAAATTATCTTTCTAACTTTCTAATGATATAAATCATGAAATTTTTGGATATCGGAGTTGGGAGATATGATCATTATAAGTTAGTAATGCTGCATGGGATGTACATACACGGGACAACTACAGTAAATTGCAATTTTGACCCTTTTAGAGGTAAAATCTCTTCTCAATTATGTATAAAAATTGTAGATCTAGAAGTCTTCTTCAAAACAGTCTAAGAATGACCTTAATCCGACCTCTCTAGTGGAAGTTATACATAAATATATATAGGGTACAATCGCAAGAAACAAGGTGCGAGCGTGATAGAAGCTTCGGATTGAAGGAAAGACAACACCTCACTAGTGCGATCGCAAGAGCATTTAGTGTGATCACACTTGGGCTTCTTGGCCATAACTTTGTCATCTGGCCTCCAAATGACTTGATTCTTATTTCAAAATAAACTAAATATTTAGAGCTACAATTGTTATGAAGAAGCCTTTTTGAATTTCCACTATCTGAGATTTAAAGCTACAATTGTTCTGAAGAAGTCAAATTGTGATTCTACTGTCTGACTAGTCTGGGCTCCCCCTTGTGGGATACATGTCTAGATGTCACTTAGGACATCGGGCATGAGTCTAGCGAGGGCAGGGTGTCCAACACTTGTGGTATCATAATGATAGTTAGACTCTAGAAATAGGGTCCAACATCTTATGGTATCAGAGTTTAGGGTTTTCTAGGATTCCTAGGCTTAAAATACGTAGTAGTATAAATTAATATGATGTGTGATTAATTCTTTGCATTGTTGAATTGATTTATTGCATTAGATGACATGCATATCACGCATACATGTAGGAAATGAGATTAAAATGAAGCATAAATTAATCGTTAGTGTTTAAATTGAAGGAGTATGATGCCACTTCATAGAAGGATATGAGGAGTTTTGCAAGGATATGCTGCACCTAATTCCTCACCATTAGAGAAGGGTACCGATGAATATAGAATCCCAGTAATTGCAACCTTATGAGTCACATGTATGAACTTTCATTAAGAGTTTGGACTATTAGAAATAATGAGAAGAATAGTGTTTTGTCAGAGTGTAAGATAAGGAAAGTTTTTGGATATTTAAAAATAAGAAATATTACATAGTCCAATATGTTAGACATAGATTCAGTATTTGTGGTTATGTCAACAAATATTGTAACGGAATTTTGTTGTGGATATGTACTTGAATTGATATAGATGTGAAAAATATTTTCATGAATTGACTGAGAAAGAAATAGAGACATAAATGAAAAGATTCAAGGTGTATAAGCAAAGTGGAATTAAAAGGTTAAAGTTGAAATTTAAAATGATGATTTAATTAATATGATAAGAGTTATTACTAGTTTAAGATCGTATTAGTGAATTTGAGGTCAGAATTTCAAGATGGCTACGCATCTATAATTCTAAATTGATTAAGAACGTATGTACGGAAAATGAAATAACTGATAGTGATATCTGTAGAAGTTCTCAAGGTTTTGTCGACCAGTTATTATGAGTACATATCCGATAATGTAGTTACATTGGTTAGTAATGTGATTGAGTATATAAGTTGTAATGATCTTGATGGTACATACCAAAACATAAGAGTAAACGAATATGCCTCTTATTTCATTGAGTTTTATTATAAAGAATAATTTTATCATGTAAAGTGTGATAAAAATTGAAATTATTGAAATATCATGGACAAATGAAATTGATCTTATTGAGGTATTAAGAATGGATGAAACGACAACGATGAATATAGTTGATTGATAAGGATTATGGAAATAAGGTAGATGATTGAGGTAAAAAACCTTTTTGTGATATCGTATGAATTAAATGTTCCATTTTGAGGAATGAATGATTATTAAACAAATCAAAAGTGAATATTAGAGTCAGCTAGGAATAGGAATTAGGCATAAGAAGTTGAATATGCTATAAAGAGTGCAAGAATTTAGTTTCATGTAACGTAGCTGACATATATTATTAGGTTCATGAATTGGAAGTGATGTTGTTATTGTTAAAGGAACTTAGGTCTAGAAAAAAAGGGGATAGTGAAATTGCAAGAAACCTGAGAGATGTTATGGAACCAGTTAAGATAGTAGGGTATTTAAATAAGCAACTAAATCGAGCGATTTTGCTTAATATCGTAGTTTGGAAGAAATTATTCAAGTGAATAAGTTACTTGGGAGACTGAGGAAAACATAAGATAACTTTACCTCCATTTGTTTAAGGGGGAGAATAGTTGGACCCAAAATTTTTAAAATTATTTATTAATTGTTTAATTATTTATTTATGATTTGTTTGTTTGTTTGTTTATTTTCTTAGAATTGAGTCCATTAATTAGTGAGCATAAGTTGAAATTAGAAATTAGAATGGAAATATTAGGATTAAATTAAAGTATGGTATGGTGTTTAAGAAGATTAAAGGAGTTAATAGATAAAGACAAAAAGAAGCGACAAATGGGCATTTCATTAATTGATGAGGGGTAAAATTGGAAAGACAACAAAAATGTTGTCTTGAATCAAAAGAAGAAGAGAAGAACATCATGTAAGAAGAGAAAGAAGAGCAGAAAAACGTGACAGAAGAAAGAAAGAAGAGAAGAAAATCGTGGAAGCTAGGGAAGGAAGAAGAAGAAAATCATAGGAAGAAGATTTGTTCAAGGTAAGCTTCATTTTTCTTCCTGCCTTGTTAGAAAAACAAAAGGCGTTAGGAAGAGAATGGATTTTGTGTTGGGAATGAAGGGAAAAAGATGATTCAAGAGACCTATTTTATTTCTAGGGTTTCTAAACTAGGTTTTAGTTTTTCTAACCTAGACAAGCTATGGGTAAGTTAGTTTAAGCTTGATTTTTATCATTTTTGTGATTGTTAAAGCTTTATGAATTTTATGGAATATTGTTTTAAAAGACAACTTGGTTTGTTTTAGGAAATCAAGAAAACCTTATCCAAGGGTAATAGGAAAGGCACAATTAAACTTGGATTTTGCAAGCTAATTAGGTGGGTAATGTGTTTATGGCTGTTGTGTAAATGGAAATTTTGTTTATATGTGTGTGTATACGCTTAACTGATAGGATTTAAATTGTGGTGAATATGGAAAATGCATTATGAAGTGTTTTATGTCATACCTTGAAAAATGTATGACATTTTGATATAATGGAAAGAAGAAAGCGTATAAGAAGCATGAGAATATGAATATGTGATTAATTGAGTTGAGCATGAATTGCTTGTGTTTAGGCAAGAGAGAAACCATTTCATTAGTCGCGTGGATGTTGGCCTAAAAGCCTTCTCTCATTTGCCCATTTTTGGTATATGAAATCCAAAAAATGGACTCATTTTGTTATGCTTTGATGCTTGGAAGGCTTGGTTAGCTTGTTTATTGAGGGGCTTTAAGCTGAACAAGTAAGTGATTGATTGCCCTAATGTGACATATGCGAGCATAACATTCATGATGATTGATTAGGGACAAATTAAGGTGAATTGCATATAGGGTTGATGATGAAGTGTGCTTAGAATTTAACAGATGAATTGGTTTTGTTTTTAATACATGGAAACTCTAGGATATAGGTTGCTTTAAGGATGAATTAGATTGAGAATTGATGTAGCACCCCACTCCCACATGACCCGAACCCGACATCGATGGTGATATTCGAGTCAGTGCCCCGCGGGGGTGGAGTGTTACATCACTCATTCAAAACTCAGTATCAAATTTTTTTTTAAACAAAAACATGTACAATGCGGAAATAATGAACATACATAAACATTAGTAATTACATTAGCCACGGGGGCCCTTTTATAAATACAATTTATTTTAGTCTGTTGACTTTACAAATTGACCTAATCATTAATACAGAAATTCAGAAAATAAAATACACTAATGCAGACGCAAAATGATCCCGACCACTTCTCTATTTCATTAACCAGCAAATGCCATACGCTCGTTGCCTAACGGGGTATTCTTCTGAGTCCTGAAAAATAATTGCAAATTTTGGGTGAGTTTTGCGAACTCAGTGAGG
>JANVCQ010000005.1:11071733-11088394 GCA_025531925.1 Erythroxylum plowmanianum
ATAATCTTGGAATTAAAGCTTAAATAATGTATAATTTAGGTTTACATACAAGAGCAATAATTTAGGTTTACATATAAGACCAATAATTTACATATAAAAACTCAAAAACCTTTAGGATATTCACATGCATATATCGGAGAAAGAGGGGAGGGAGGAGAACTTACTAACCTGTCGGAGACGAGGAGGAGGAGCGACGGTTGGGAGCGGCGACCGGCGACCGGCGACGTCCTTGGAGGAAGATGAAGGAGGAAGAAAGCCGTAGGAGGAAGAGAAAGGAGAGTAGGTCTGCGTCTGCGCGAGGAGGAGGAGGAAGGATTTCAAGGAGCTTAAATTAAAACCAAAATGACGCCGTTTTGGTTTAAACCAAAACGACGTCGTTTACGTTTAGTGAAAGACACGTATCCGTGGTGTTCACCGACGCCTTCATCGAACGAAATGGGCGTCGGTACATATATTTCACAAAATTCAGCGACCGAATGGTTTTCGATCGCAACAACTTTAACGCACAACCAATTTCGACGACGGTTATGCTTTTTCGATCGGTATTTCCAACAGTTTTTATACCGTTGGTATTTTTCCATCGCTATTTAACATTTTCCTTGTAGTGTAAAATGAAATGGAATGTGAAAAAACAACAATTCTAAAAAAAATAATTCAAAATTTTGATAAAATATAAAATAATTCAAAATTCAAAATTTTGAATGATTTTCATTATTTTACAATAAATTATTATATTATTGTATTTAGATAATTATTATATATAGATATATATTATACATAGATAATTATTATATATAAAAATAATTAGAATATAATAAAGATATATATAAAATAAAATGGATAAGATATAAACAAAAAAAGCTAAATTAAATAAACTATAACTATAAATTAAGTATTTCAATTATATAAATCAAAATTATATAAATAAACTAATTATATAAATCGTTGTCCAAAAACTCTCCCCTAGTCATCACACATCTCCTTTTCTTTATAATAAAAGCTAGGTTAAAGGAAATGTGACAGGTGGCCTTCTCTTGGTAGCATAAGGTGTCTCACATGCTTGTAATCCATGTTATAGCCATGAGATAATGCTCGTAGTTGTAACATTTTAATTGTGTTACAGTCGTGAGACAATGCTCACGGCTATAACATTTTGTATGTGTAACATTTTAATTAAAATGTTACATATGCATGCAATTCATTTAAATGTTTATGTCTCACGTGCATGCAATTCATTTAATTGTTTGTGTCTCATGTGTATGTAATTCATATTATAATCATGAGACAATGCTCACGATTGTAACATTTTAATTGCTTAGCTAGGAGCCACAATGCCTCATTCTCCATTTTTATACTCTATCTTGTCTCCTCTTCTTGTAATCTTCTTCTTCTTCTTTCTCCATGAAGACAATAGAGTATGAATATCAAGGAGATGGCTCAATTGGTATGCTTTTGGCTCACTTTAGTTGTTATATATGCTTCCAAATTGTACCTATAATCAATTATGAACGAAAGTAAGTGTCTTAAACATTTTAAGGCATTAATCACAAAGTGTAATGGATTAAATGTATCAACAATTAAACACATATCAAGTCCCCCTACCTTTAGTTTTTGACCGTCCTTGGGCAAATCATCAAAATCAAAGTCATAAACTAAAACACTTACTCATTGTCCATATTTCCCAAGAATAAATAGTCATAAGCAAAGATGAATAGCTTTCAAAAGCCTTAGTAATAATTCAACATTCAACACTTCTACTCATGATTAATCAACATTCATCACCCTTAGAACTGAGCAATCTGGAGGTGGACTTCGACAAAATATGTTTAAACAAGATATTTCCATGGGTACACTCAAACACCATTTATGATCATGACATTCCACAAATTTGCATATCATTTCATTTCTACACCACTAAAAGTCAAATGCATAATCATAAATCAAAGGACTTTTCTAAGGTTGTAATATGGGCAAAGGTAAGGTGAGATGTATTTCGAGTAATATAGCATAAAAGCCATCATGCTAGTGAAGTAATGACATTTCAAGTGCACAAGCTAACATTTATTCAAAACTGGGTACCATCAGTTATGATATTGTAGCTCAAATTCAGCTCTCACACACAAACTATATGAAGCATAACCAAACAAAAGGAATCACTCATATAATTGATGACAATATATTGAACCTACACCAAATTATCCTTCAAAGCCACATCTACCTCATATGCATCATATATAAATTACCCATTCAATACAAATCAAGGGAGAGACACTAATTATAAACATCTTTTTAAAACTTATGCACTTCCTACTAGATAATTTTATGTAAACATTTTTTCTCTTCTTTTTTTAAGTAATGAGAGAAGCTATATTAACATATAAAATGACATTTGGACAAATATGGCCAACCCATATATATGCACACCACCATACTTATACTTTTATACATCCACAATCATCAATAAAAAACAAATGCTCCACTAACTTTAGGGCTTGGGTAGGACATTTGGTTAATCTCCACTAACTTTAGGGCTTGGGTAGGACATTTGGTTAAGTTTAAAAACATCTAATGTGGTTAGTGCAAATAGATAGGACAATAAATATGAAGGGGGCTTAATAGAGGAGAATTCATATCAGTGGGGCTATTTGGCTAATGTAGCTTATAAAAACAAAGAATGCCTAATCATCTTCATGTTAATGCATGTGATAAAAATGTGGTCTTGAATAGAAAATCAAAGCAAAGTCAAGATGTAGATGTCATGAAGGTCACATATAAACAAAAGATAATTAGAATGATATGGATGTGTCAAACTAATAAGACTTAAAATCTCACTGGCTTTGTCTACTCCTAGTCACTACTCTTTTAAAGAATATGCACATTGACCAATCATAGGAGCAAAAGTACATGGTAAAATTGCCATGGATTCTTCTAGTCAATTCATGCTCTAATTATGACTATTTAATCCTAAAATCAATAGAAAAATAGAAAATATTTGTTTGTTTATTTAATTTTGAAAACCACCTAAGAAACCATATAAGCAACAATTAAGCTCAAAAACATAAATAAAAACTAAGATCCCTATCCCCCACACTCAAAACTTTCATTGCCCCTAATATAACATCAAATGAAAAAATGCAACATTTAAGGAAAATAGCAAATGCGAAAATGTAAATAGACAAAAATCAACTTCCCTTAGATTCCCTCTTAAGTAGTGCCTTTGTTTATCGCCATTGGTTCGACTCCACATTGCTTATTATTGATATAGAGGGTTTTCTAACCCTATCACTTCCACATCCTCCACTTGGAATCCTCCATAGAAAGGTATTAGACGATGACCATTGACTTTGAATTTGAATTTCGTGTTTGTTTGTAAGCTTTCAATTTCAACTGCATCATGTGAAAACACATTAGTAACAACAAAAGGCCCAATCCAATGGGAAAGCAATTTACCTAGGAGAAGCTTAAGCTCTGAATAGAAGAGAAGAACTTTTTTTCCAACCATAAAATTCTAACTGGCAATTATCTTATCATGAAATTGTTTCATCTTTTCCTTGTAAATTTCTGCATTCTTATAAGTGCCAACCCTAAGCTCTTCTAATTCTTGAAGGTGCAATTTCCTTTGTTCACCCACCACGTCCATCTTTTTATTGCATTGCTTAATGGCCTAAAAGGCTTTGTGCTCAATTTCCATTGGAAGATTACACGACTTTCTGTAAACCAACCAGTATGGAGACATGCCAATCAATGTCTTATATGTGGTCCTATATGCCTAAAGAGCATCATCAAGTTGTTGACTCCAATCATTACGATTTGGGCTTACCATTTTCTCAAGGTTGAACTTGATTTCTCTATTTGACACCTCTGCTTGCCATGTTCATTTATGGATGGTAGGTCGTTAACACCTTATGAGTGACATGGTATTTCTTTAAAAGATTTCTGACCATTTGATCGAAAAAATGAGTACCTCTATCACTAATCAATGTCGGCGGAGTTCTAAACCTAGCAAAAATGTTAAACTTGACAAATCCTACAACAACTTTAAAATCATCAATCCTGGTGCCTTTAGCTTCCACCCATTTAGAAACATAATCCACAGCCAAAAATTGTAAACAAAATCAAAAGAAGAAGGAAATGGTCCTATAAAATCAATGCCCCATACATCAAAAATTTCACATACAAGAATTGGAGATAAAGACATTTGATCTCTATAGGATAATTTCTGGCATTATTCACATGCTTTACAAACTATATAGGAATTTTGAAATATATTTGGCCAATAAAATCCACATTCAAGTATTTTCCTAGCAATTCTACTAGGCCTAAAATGATCACCACAAACATAAGAATGAAAATTTTTCAAAATTGATTCAATTTATTTTCAGGTACACATCTCCTAATCGCTTAGTTAGAACAACACTACCACAATTGAGGATCGTTCCAATGTAATATTTTGATTCACTCTTTTTCTATTCCATTTAGCTTTACTCAAATCATTAAGTATCTCATGGTTCACTAGATAGTTCATAATATCAGCATACCATAGAATCTTACCTTGAAGTGTTAGTAATTGCTCATCCGGAAACAACTCTTGCAATGGTACTGAATCCTCTTCCTTTATAACTCAACTCAAGTGATCCGCAATTGAATTCTCCACACCTTTCTTATCTTTGATCTCCAAATTGAACTCTTGGAGCAAGCGAATCCATCTAATGAGCCTTGGTTTTGCTTCCTTCTTTGATAAAAGATACTTTAACGCTACATGATCAGAATATACAAGTACTTTTAAACCAAACAAGTAAGGTCTAAATTTATCTAAACCAAACATAATAGCTAAAAGCTCTTTGTTTTTGGTAGAGTAGTTGCATTGTGCTGGACTGTGTGTGTGGGAAGCGTAGTATATGGCATGAGCCATCTTGCCTCATTTTTTGCCAAGGATACCACCCATAGTAAAATTGCTCACATCACATATATTCTCAAATGGTTGACTCCAATTCGGTGGTTGAATGATTGGTGTTGAAGTCAAAAGTTCTTTTAATTTGTCAAATGCTTTCTTGCATCCCTTATCAAATTAAAATGATATGTCCTTTTATAGCAAATGACAGAGACTTGTTGAGATATTACTGAAGTCTTTGATAAACCTGTGATAAAAATCTACATGTCTAAGAAAAGAACGAATCTCCAGTACATTTCTGGGGTAGGATAAGTTTTGTACAATTTCTATCTTAGCTTTATCGACCTCAATTCTTCTAGATAATATCACATGTCCCAAAACTATTCCTTATTCAACCATAAAATGACATTTTTCAGAATTTAGAATAAGATTAATTTCAATGCAATGTTCAAGTACACAACTCAGAGAAAATACTTACCATGCATCTTTGAAAGGTGGCTGGAGCATTGCAGAGTCCAAACGACATCCTTCTATAGGAAAATGCACCAAATGGGCATGTGAAGGTTATTTTCTCCTGATCCTTTGGAGCTATCACGATTTGGTAATATCATGAATACCTATCAAGAAAACAGTTATGAGATCATCCCGTAATTCATTCAAGCATCTGATCGATGAATAGTAATGGAATAGGGCATGGCATTATTGAAGCTCCTAGATCTAACATTGCTTTTTCAAATCTAGTAGCATTTATTTTGCAGGAAATTGTAAACATACTTCAATCCTTACACTTTGGGGGAAGCTTTCTTTGAATGACCGCATACACGTTTTTCCCCACACTCACTTTCTCGTCTCCTCTCAATTTCTTTTTTGACATGCATAATTCCTTAAGGAATTTGGCATATTGTGGAACTTGCTTTATGGCATCAATTAGAGGTATGTTTACCTTTACATTTTTGAACATAACAAACTTGCTAGGAAAAGGAGGTAAAGTATTAGTAAAATTTTTAATCACATGAGATTGAGAATTTACCTTAGTTCCCTTTTCAACTTCTCTTGGAGACATTTCAAGTTCCTTTTTAGATTCTTCATCATCACCAATAATAGAAGGCTTATACGGTGCCTCTATTTCTTTACCATGTATCAGGATGATAGCACTTGCATTCTCTTTTAGGTTTACAATCGTTTAAGAAGGAAGCTTACCCAAATTCTGATTCTCCAATCAACTTATCGCAGTAGCTATATAACTCTGTTAATTCTCCAGATTTTGAATGCTAGCACTTGTTTGTTTTTGGAATTGTATGGCATTATTTTAGAGCTTAGTGGTATTCTAAGTTAGTATTTTCATCATTTCTTCTAGTGATTGTCCAAAATTTGATGGTTGTGCTTGTCTTTGATATGGTTATTGGTAGGAGCCTTGTTGTTGTCCTTACTGCCCATAGGTGTTGAATGGAGGATTCTTCCATCCTAAGTTTTGTGCATAGGGGTAGCTCGGATTTCTTTGTGGTTGCCTCAAAAAACTTTCAAAAGCATTCACTTGTTCTATACATATCTCTTGAAAATTTAGACACATATTAGTGGGATGTCCTACCATTGTGTAAATTCCACATACTTTGACTTATTGAGCATCATTTGCCTTACTAAATATGTTAACCTAGCTATCTGTTGCTCCAATGTAGCAGTACTAGCTTCATTGACTTTCAATAGTTAGGGTTCCTCTCGAATGTTGAATTGTTGAGAGTTAGCAGCTATGTCGAAAATCATATTTTTGGCTTCAATAGGTGTAATGTTTACTAGTGCACCTCCACTTGCTACATCTATCATACTTCTTTCTTGTGGTAGAAGCCCCTTATAGAAGTATTGGATTAAGAGTTGCTCACTGATTTGATGATACGAGTAGCTAGCACACAACCTCTTGAAGTGCTCCTCATATAATGTATCCCCATGGTGTTATCGAAATGCACAGATTTCCTTCCTAATATTTGTAACTTGAGAGGTAGGGAAATACTTTTCTAAAAAAAGTCTTTGCATCTCGTTCCAAGTGGTAATTAATTCAGATGGCAAGTAGTAAAGCTAATCCTTGGCAATGTCTCCCAACGAGAATGGGAATACTCTCAACTTAATATGCTCTTCTTGTATCCCAGTCAGCTCTATGCTAGAACGGACTACGCAGAATTCTTTGAGGTGCTTATGAGGATCTTCACTTAGCATACCATGAAAAGTAGGAAAAAGGTTCATTATACCAGATTTAAGCTTAAAAGCAACATCAATAGTAGGAAAATCAATGCATAAAGGTTGATGATTAAAATCAAGAGTATCTAACTGCTTAAGAGTGCAAGCATTATTTTGTTCATCCATGTCAGAACCAAATTCAGAAGTAGAATCACTAAAAGAATCAGAAAGCAAATCTAAAGCTATTTGAATTCCTGGTAAAGAATCAAGTCTCCTTTCAGATGGTGATGGATCATCGGGACTTTGTGTAACTTGTATTCTCAATCTGCGTATCATTATTTCAATTTCTTGATCAAATCTCAATTCACCAGAGTAAGAAGAACATGTCATACACTACAACTATCTAAACAAGAAAATAAATTGTCCACAAATAAAAATAAAATGAAACAAATAGTTTCAAAAAAGAAAAGGATATTAATCCCCAACAATGACATCAAAATTGGTAGCGTGTCGTAACATTACACAAAATAACTAGACTAAAACTATAGCTAATGGTAAGTCTGGGTCAATCCCACAGAGATTAATTCCAACTACTTTCCTAAATTCTTTGTATATGTAAAAAAGGGGGTTTGGTTCGATACAAATTAGAAAACAACATAAAAATGAATATGTAAAAGCAACTCAATCTAAACAACAACAAAGTGATAGAATTGATTAACGAGTTGAAAACTGGTTCTTTGGTTTAACTGCAGCCTAGGCACAATTTCACATACATCATTGTATTATTCTCTTCATGCCTCTATTTAGATTATTGATCATGAATTAACAACAAGCTTTGTTAATCCCGATTTTTCCTTAAGTCATAGTTAATTAAGACGAGCTTATTAATTGACCATAACTATCAGATAACCTAGAAATAGTTGTTTAAGTTTAATCGAATAATCGCATTTAAGAATGAAAAAACAGACCAATCTAAGCAATAATCACATGATCTCGGATTATTTAATTCCTGCTACATTGCCCCTAACAATTTAATATCGTTAATTACCATATACGACTTCAAACACGACTATTACATATCATATTCAAGTTATAGCAATGGTTTTTCATGAAAAACAATTCAATAGAGCATCAAATTCATTCTTACACAATACCTAATCATTAAACATGAGATAACGTAGACAATCTAAAAAAGAGGGAAAGATAATGTGCTCCTCGGTGTCGATTGCACCTCCAAACTAGCATTAGGAAGGTTAGCCCTCCATCTTCTCCATCAATCTCCAAGAATCAACCAAGAATCTCCCTATTATTGTTGAGCATTGACCATAAATGAAAAAGAATGAGTGTTGTTTGGTTTATGTCCAAAAACTCTCCGCCAGCCATCACACATCTCCTTCTCTTTATAATAAAAGCTAAGTTAAAGGAAACGGGACAGGTGGCCTTCTCTTGATAGCGTGAAGTGTCTCACATGCTTGTAATCCATGTTACAGCCACGAGACAACGCTCACAACTATAGCATTTTAATTGTTACAGCCATGAGGCAATGCTCATGGTTGTAACATTTTAATTAAAATGTTACACATGTATGCAATTCATTTAATTGTTTGTGTCTCATGTGTATGCAATTCATGTTACCACCGTGAGACAATGTTCATGGCTGTAACATTCTAATTGCTTATTCGTGAGCCACAATGCCTCATTCTCTATTTTTATGTTCTATCTTGTCTCCTCTTCTTGTAATCTTCTTCTTCTTCTTACCCCACGAAGTCAATAGAGTATGAATATCGAGAAGATGGTTCAATTAGTATGCTTTTGGCTCACTTTAGTTGTTATGCTTCCAAATTGTACCTAAAATCAAATATGAACTAACGTGAGTGTCTTAAATATTTTAAGGCATTAATCACTAAATGTAATGGAGTAAATGTATCAACAATTAAGCATATATCAGAAAGAAACAAATCTCATTCGTTCTATCAAGTCTTAACTCATTTTTAAAATTTTTGCTTTAAATTTTTTATTTTCGTAGTATTCCTTTTGATCATGTATCAAATACATTTAATTTAGAAAATTTAAGGGCGTATGAACAATCAATCCCATTGTTGGATATTTAAGATCATAGAAATTAGGATAATCTTGACAATTGAGTTGAAAATAGCCTATAAGGGAATTGAATATTATGTTTCCTTTAAACAATACTTCTCGGTATTTTTCATATTCTTATTATTTTACAAAATTGAGTAATAGAAAGATTAGCAAAAAAAAATGGTTAGTTTAATTTAAACATATGAATAAAGTGCGTTGTTTTTTTTTATTTTTATTTTTTTGAAATCTAATAGTAAACAAAGTACATTGAAAAAACTCATTTGTCATCAAATGCCTTACACCCACCGAAATGGCAGCTCAACGTGAGAAGGACTTGTGATACAACTGTGATGAGAAATTTTCTCCTAATCATTACTATAAGTCTACCAGTTCCTTTGCCTCCTCGTTGAAGACAACAGAGATGTTTCCACCAGTGAGTCCCTGCCCTCAGTTGAATTAGTTGAGAGCCCCCCTGCCATACAATCATATGACACACTTACAATCTCTCCATAAATTTATTTCCACGCCTTTACAATTTAAGAAGTGCCCTCTACCCTCAAATTATCAGGCACCATTAATGGGCACCCAGTTATTGTGTTAATTGATGGTCGATTCACAAATAATTTTATTCAAACATGTTTAGCATCTCACTTGGTTGTTGCCATTTAACCATCTCCCACTTAAAAATCATAGTCAGTAATGGTGATACATTGGACTGTATTGGGACATGCATACAAGCCAATCTCCCCTTAGATAAAACCTCTTTGTAGGTGGACCTATCGCTACTACGGATCTTTGGAGTTGATATTGTTCTTAGCATTTAATGGATCTCTGAACTTGGTTCCATTCTCTTCAACTATAATGAGTTTTAGATGGAGTTGAACTACTAGAGAAATAGCCACTTTTAGGGCCAACAATAGCCCACAATAACCCAAATCACTATAAGTAACCTCAAACATTGTGAAAACACTAACCCCACAACTAAATATTTTCATATAAACATTGACCCACCCCAAACCCTTCCTCCATAAAGACCAAAACAATTGGACTCCCCAAGTTCCTCTAGGCCCTTTAGTCCTTACTCCAGTTTTTAGTCATTTTTCCAATTCCAACAGTGAATAAGTTGCTTAATGAGCTACATAATGCTAAGGTTTTTTTTTTCCAAATTGGACCTCCGAGTAGGATATCATCGGGTTCACACTCACTGTTTCAATGTCGAGAAAATTGCCTTCCTTATTCATGAAGTTCATTACGTATTTTCGATCATGACCTTTAAACTCTCAAGTGCCCCCTTCACCTTTCAATGATGCATAACTTTATCTTTGTGTTTTTCAACGACATATTTGTTTGTAGTCCTATATGGGAGGTGCATCTTGATCACCTCAAGGTGGTATTTTCTACCTTGTAATCTCATTCATTTTTGCTAAGCTAACCAAATGTGCATTTGGCTATTTTGAAATTGCTTATCTAGGCCACATTATCTTTGAATGAGGTATCTCGGTTGACCCTGAAAAATTCGTAGCAATTCAACAATGGTCAATCCCTACTCACTTAAAGCCTTACGTCGGTTCTTTGGTCTCATATGATACTACAGACGATTTGTGGCTTGGCATTTTGCTATTGTCACTCCCTTAACATAATTGTTTTGCAAAAATGGTTTTGTCTAGATTGAGGATGCAATTGCTACTTTTGAAGATTTAAAAAAATCTTTGTTTATAATCACTATTTTGGCTCTCTTGAAATTTTTCCTCGTTTAATGGACACGTTTGAGGTCAGTATCGGGCTATCCTCTCCTAAAGAGGACATCTAATTGTGTTTTTCAACAAGGACGTCCCCACAATTGTAATCTTCTTTGACCTATGCTCGAGAAATGTTTACTAACATAAAATCAATTCAAAAATGGTGTCAGTATCTACTGAGTCATAAGTTTACCATCTAGACTGACCATCAAAGTCTTTGTGCTTTACTCCATCAAAACATTCAAACCCTGAACAACAAAAATGGCTCACCAAACTTCTTAGCTATGACTTTGATATTGTCTACAAGCCTAGTTCTAACAATGGACTTATGAATGCCATACCATCAGTGGCTCCTCTCTCCTTTCAAGCTATGTATATCACTTTCTAACTAGTGATTGCGATTTGGGATGTTTTGTGGCAATTTTTTAAGTCCCACCCGCCGATAGACTTTTTGGTGACCTTGGTTCAAAGTTCCCAAATGAACGCCATTTATACTCACTGAATTTCACAATTCTCTAGTTGGCGGACATACAAGGGCATAACAAACTTTCATGGACATTGCAGGGATTTTTAATTGGCCAAGCATTTGGCAATCAGTCAGGGAATTTGTATGCTAGGATATTGTTTATCAGACTACCAAGCCATTCAATAAAGCACCTCAAGGATACCTTCAACCGTTACCTTCTAGAAAAAATTTGGGACACCATTTCCTTTGATTTTGTAACACATCTTTCTCCTTCTTCAGGAAAAAACTACTATTAGGGTGCTTGAAACCAGGTTATCTGAGCAAGCTCACTTTGCAACATTAGGAACCAATTTTTCGACTCTACAATTTACACAGATTTTTGTTCATGACATTGTCAGGTTATATGGATTTCCTTCCAGCGTTATTTCTAACCGTGACCCGCTATTTACGAGCTCCTTTTGGAAGGAGTTGTATTGTGCAGAATTTAAGGTACAAAGCTTGCTACAAGTAGCACCTACCACCCCTAGACGGATGGGCAAACCGAATACCTCAATAGATGTTTAGAGGACTGTCTCACTGCTTTGCTTTAGAACAATCTCTCAGTAGTTGTAGTACTTACCATAGGCGGGGTTACATTATAATACTTCTTAGCATTCCACAATTAATATGACTCAATTTGAAGCCGTTTATGGCCAGCCTCCACCCTCTCTGTTATGACATGTTTGGTTGAGTGGAATAGTTATTCTATTATTGATGTATTTCTAATGAATAGTTATTTCTTTGTTTTGTTAAAAATAACATACAGAATAACTAATCTCAAGTTTAGTTATTCTTACACTTTCAAGAATAGCTAAAGATACCTCCCTCCTGTCTTTACCTATTCCGTGAAACGCGAAATAGGTAAAGATAATCTTTCTCCCTGTTGTTGTTGTTGTTATTGTTGTTGTTGTTGTTCTTATTATTATTATTATTATTATTATTAATTTTCTTCTTCTTTTTATCATCATCATCATCATCATCATTATTATTATTATTATTATTATTATTATTATTATTATTATTATTATTATTGTTATTATTAATTTTTTCTTATTATTATTATTAATTTCATTATTATTATTTACTTGTTTTTTCTTCTTCCTCTTCTTCTTATTATTATTATAAGAAAATTAATAATAATAATAAGGAAATTAATAATAAGAAATAATAATAATAATAATAATAACAACAACAACAACAACAACAACAACAACAATAATCACAACAGCAATAATAATAATACATATTATAATTGATATTTTGGTCTTTTTGTTAATTATTCCTTTGTGTTTTCAAACCAAACATTGGCATGCATCATCATTAGAAATTCTTAGGAATAAATCAAACTAAGTAGTATCTATTCCATTTTATTCCTCATCTATTCTATTATTAAGAATAACTATTCCATTCCTTATCTATTTGAGCAGGTGGACCAAAGACCCTATTAGATTATATAGCTGGTAATTCCTAAATAGCTTTAGTGGACGATCTATTGATAGCCTCCTCTACCATCTTTACTATTTTTTAGTTAATTTACTTTATGCCCAAAACAGGATGTGCAACTAGACCAATTCCAAACTCACAAATGTGTCATTTTAAGAGGGTGATTTGGTCTATCTCAAATTATAACCCTATCGATAAACGACTATCATTCGTCGTAAGTCTCATAAGCTTACGAAATGATTTGTTTGACTCATTTGCTATTATGGAGAAAGTTGGGGCAGTCGTATGCCACCTAGCTCTCCCTCTATTAGTCGCCATTCATAATCCCTTTGATATTTCAACTCTTGAGCATTGTATGGGAGAGCCTCAAGGTCAACTCATCCCTTTGCCCTAAGAATTCATGGATCATCGCCCTATTTTCAAACCTATTGCCACATTAAGCTTCCGACCAATCTTACAGGAAGGACAACATGTATCTCAAGTCCTATTTCAATGGGAATCTGAACAACCTTCTGATGCTACCTGGGAACCATTAAAGGAAATTTGCAAAGATTTTCCTTCCTTCTACCTTGAGGACAAGGTTCTTCAGAACGATTGGGCAATTGATGCAGACCTAGGCTTCTCTGATAAAAGCCCAAATAAGACAAGCTCTCACAGTTAGAAAAAGCTAACAAAATACAAGGATTTTGTGATGACTCACAAATAATGTGTTTGCATGTTATCAGTATTCCATTATACTTTCTATCGTACATTTTTCATTATGTTTTCAATTATGAATTTATTATAACAAAGACTATTAGATACAGAGTAAAGAATACAAGAGATGTAGCAGGAAATGATTACCTTCTATTATGTCTCTATCTCTTCTCTCTCCCTCTTCTCTTTTCCGACATTCTTCACCTAATACCTTATACATTCTCCTCATCTTTGCATCTCGTTGCCATTTGAGGTAAGGTCAAAGCCCAAGTATTAAACGGGAAGGATCTCACCCAGTACCATTATCTGAAAAAGAAAATAAATTTTACAATCAGACTACCACTACAACAAAAACCACATTTGGCTAAAAAAATTGTCACTAAAAGTGCCAAAATTGTCACTAATAGTCATTAGCGACAATTTACATTTGTCGCCAATAATGTCATCAAATCCTAGTAGCTAAAACTATAGGCGACGCTTTTTGCTAATCATGACTAATAGTTTTTTTTCTATGTGTGGTTTTTGTAGTAAAAAACTATTAGCGACATTTTGGAAAATCGTTGCCAATTCATTTTAACTACATTTTCAAAAATGTAATTAAATGTTTTTAGCTATATTTCCAAAATCGTAGCCAAAAGTTTTTAACTTTGTTTGTGAGAAAGTAGCCCAAAAATTTTACCTACATTTTTAAAAATGTAGCCAAATATTTTTAGCTACGTTTTATAAGATGTAGTTAAATTTTTAATATACATTTTAACGAAATGTTATACCATGTCAATTATAATTATTTGAAATTTTTAATCCATATTATTGTATATAATATTTAGATTTGTTTTATTGTTAATTTTTCATAAAAATAATTGATAATTTGAAACATTATATATAAAAAGTAAAATATTATTAAATTATACCAATAAAAAATTCTTTGTATATAAGGTTTTAATTACAACCTTAACAATTTTTATAGATAAAATAATAAATACAGAGACCAGTTTACAAATTATAAATGCTGAGATTAAAAAAAATTACAATGTAATTGGGACGACTAGGTAAGTTTATCCATGTTTATGAGAACAATTTTATACCCCAACCATCATGTAAGAAAGATAAGTGACCAAAACCTCCAGAGATTTGATCTCCACCAACTATTTAGAGCATAGATCTGTTAAGTGTTTTTGCTTATATATCTACGTAAACAAGACAATTTTTAAATTTTACAGAATATGATCATAACAATAAAGACAAACAGTTAGCATAGATATGGGCGATCTATCCTAAGATAATAACAAACGCATGAATTTAGAAATATCAAGTAATCTATTTTTGAAGATATATAAATTATGGTATAAGTAATTACTAATTAATTCGAAAAAAATTTCTGTTCAACTATGAACATCTCATATATAGTTGCATTGCCCAAATAATCAAGTAGATATTATCAGAGGCCTATAAATGCACTAGCTTCTAATCATATGATTCTTTAGAAGCAAATTCCATCTAAGATTTTAATTTCCCTCAAATAAAGCACACACTATTACTTACTTAAGTAGCTTTCTCTTGAAAATGTTAACTGAAACGAAATTGTTAGCAGAAGTTTTTCTATGGTTGAAAATGAATGTCTTATGAGAGAATCAAAGCATGAAAGAAAGAACACTAATTCATATTCTCAAAGTTACCTAATTATTCAAATATAAACAATATGAACTGCAAATAAAAATAATGATTGAGCTTCGACATTGACTTAAACTTTAAGCCCAACTAGAAGGCTCATACTCGGTGAATGAAACAAATCCATCATGATTTTTATCCTGAATATCCATCTCTCTTTCAGTCCTATGCAAAATTTCCTTCAAGGCTTGATTCCAGTGCTACTCAATCAACTCATGCTCACTCACACAACCATCAAATGGGTCAACATCACTCCAAAAAACTTGGTTACCAATGAATTGTTGTATTGGCAAACATGTCGATAATAGCTTGAAAGCATCCCCAGCAGAACCTAAACATATTAGTTGAATGGTGGCAATCTATCAAGTAGATAAATAAAATCATATTGTTGTTTTAAGAGTAATAACGAACATTATCTTCTATTTTTTGAAGATGCAAAGAGCATAGCTTGGAAACAAATCTTGAATTCAAATTTCTTCACAGTTTTTATGATGAAACGGTCATCTTATGTAAGGTAAAAGAAGCTTCCGCTCTTCCTTAAAGATGAAAATTCCCTTAGAGCATCACTTCCACAAATAGCTAACATGTAATCCGTTAGATCTACTACAAACAATTCCCCCATATGTCTATAAACCACACACTAACCAATCGCCAACATAATATCAAATATTAGATTTGACATATACATACTCAAACCTCACTCCTTATTAAAAGTAAAGAGTTGTCACATGATACTTATGTCCCAAGTTTGAATTAAACGTTACTTAAATACCACAGGATAGTAATCTTTCCACCAAAAGTCGACCAACTGATGTGGAGTAGTAGAATTTGATCCTTCAGGAGGAAACCTTATCCAAAACTTCTCACTGGGATCGAAGTCACTCTATTTTAAATCCCGCATTATTAAAGAATGTTTCCTTATAGTGTACCTTGAAAAATAACTTTCACATTAGCAATTAGTTATCCATATAGACCAAACAAAATGCATAATGACTGAATGCAGATAATGAAATACCTGATACCCAATTAAAGATTAAGCATTAAATCATAATTCGTATGGCCCTTAGAAATGGTTTGGATTGACTTCTTAACCTCACCATCAACAAAGCCATAGGAAGTTCTCTTAGTAGTAGTAGCACATTCGGATCCTTCAGAATCCTTATTGTCAGTGATACAATAATTGGAGAACCCCCTCTTGCTCTGTCCATTACTCTCCAAGTCGCCATCTCCTTCTCTTTTTCTCTTACGATCTGACTCCCCTATCTATTCTTGTTTTTGCTTTTTTCCTTTCTTTTCTCAATTGCCATTTTATCTCATCTAAGCTTCTTTCATTTTTTTTATCAGCTCCCCCTCTTCTCCTACACAACCCTTGTAACATCCCACCCCCGACTGGAAGGGTAAAATAGTAAATTGTCATAGGATGAGATTGATAGGGATTAATTAGTATTGTTCATGCATACTAGTATTA
>JANVCQ010000005.1:11120443-11135647 GCA_025531925.1 Erythroxylum plowmanianum
GCCATGCGAGTGTTTAGAGATCGTTTTTGTTAGTAGTACTTCCTTGCTGTGGGATATGCGTCGGAATGACCCACGGGAGTCCCGGTGCGTACCCTACGGTAAGGGGGCGCTACAATTGGCGTCCGATACGTTTGAATCGCCACGGGCCCCCTCTGTCTCACTTATTCTTCGCCGATGATCTCATCCTTTTTTCGGAGGCTTCTCTCGATCAAGTTCACGTGATTAGGGATGTTCTGGACTCGTTCTGCACTGCTTCAGGCCAGCGTGTGCACACTGCTAAGTCTCGCTGCTACTTCTCCAAAAACATCCCCCTGGTGACCGGCCATGCCTTAAGTCGCGCGCTCACATTCCCACGGACTCTTGACCTTGGCAGATATCTGGGGGTTCCTCTCCTCCATCAGCAGGTTAATGCGCGTACTTACCAGTACATTTTAGACTCGGTCCATCGCCGGCTATCGGGTTGGGCCCCCTCCACTCTGTCGTTTGCTGGCGGTGTCACCTTGGTTCAATCGGTCCTCACGGCCATCCCGAGCTACACTATGCAGACGGTTCGTTTACCTCGTAGCTTGTGTGATGCTATCGAGCAGGCTATGCGGACATTTTTGTGGGGCTCGTCGCAAACGGGCACCAAGATTCCCCTTGTCAGTTGGGCGGAGGTTTGTCAGCCCAGAGACCGAGGTGGCTTAGGCATCCGGCGGATTCGTGAGATGAACGACGCCTTCCTGGCTAAACTCGGCTGGCACTTGATAGCTAAACCTCAGGCCTTATGGGTTCGGGTTCTCTCAGCTAAATATGGGTTTGATGCTGAACGGCCCCCCTCCTCCCTCACTTCCTCGAGGGGATCGATGGTCTGGCGGGGTATTACGGCGACTTGGCCTCTGGTCACTCACGGTCGGCAATGGCGTATAAGGAATGGCACGACGACGCGTTTTTGGCTTGACCCCTGGGTCACGGGCCTTGGCCCTCTCCTTTCTCATTCCCTTCGGCCCCTCCCGGATCACCAGCTTCATCTCTGCTTGCGCCACTTTGTCGCTCCCACGGGACAGTGGGACTTGGATGTCTTACGGGGACTCCTCCCCCCTTTCATTTGCAACTCTATAGCCGGCATGTTTCCTCCTTCCCCTCTTCAGGGTGATGACAGACTCGTTTGGGGTGCCACGGATAATGGGGATTTTACTGTTGCCTCCGCGTATGCCCTTCAGCTGGGCCCTCTGCCTGCCACTCCGCATGGGGTTTGGCGGACCCTTTGGCATTGGAAGGGGCCCCAGCGGGTCCGCTCCTTTCTATGGTTACTGGCGAAGGACCGTCTTCTGAGTAATCAACATCGTTTGCGCCGGCACCTCACAGCCGACAGTTCCTGTCCACACTGCTTCTCCGTAGAATCCTCTCTTCATATTGTTCGTGACTGTTCGCTCGCTCGTCGGATGTGGGCCCGTTTTCCGTCGGATTTAGTTACTTCGTCTGCCTTTACTCTCCCCACTTGTGATTGGTTGCATACCAACCTCCTACAGTGTCGGCGCGTCCTCGGCCAGGAGTGGTCACTGCTTTTTGGTTTGACCTGTTGGTTCCTTTGGAACTGGCGGAATAAATCTCTTTTTGATTCTTCTTTTGTGCGGCCCTCCTCACCCTTGTGTCTTATCTTGTCTTTTGCAGCTCAGGTTCACCAGGCCGACGTCCAGTATCGCCTGAGCCCCCTGGTTCTCGACCCCGTCAGGTGCACCGGGTCGGTTGGAGTCGTCCGCAGGAAGGCTGGGTCAAGCTCAACACGGATGGGGCCTGTAATCCTTCTCAGTGCACGGCTTCCGCTAGGGGTCTTCTCCGCGACAGTACTGGCAGTTGGAGAGGTGGGTTCTCTCAGCTCATTGGTTGGTGCTCAGCGCAATTCGCCGAACTCTGGGCTGTCTACACAGGACTTTCCTTAGCTTGGAGATTGGGCTTCCATAGGATTGAGCTGGAGGTGGACTCGCTGGGGGTGCACCATCTCCTGTCTTCTGTGCCCTCCCGCTCTCAGTCGGACATCCCCCTCGTCATGGCTATCCGGGAACTCCTCAACCGGAACTGGTCTGTTGTTCATCACCATATCTTCCGAGAGAGCAACAGATGTGCGGACTGGCTCGCCGGTCAGGCCGGTCAGGCCGCCATTGGCGTCACTTATTTTGATGTACCACCTCTAGGGTGTCATCGACTCCTCATCGAGGATCTGTCGGGGTGCAGTTTTCCCCGTCTCATTTAGTTTCTTTGTATTTTCCCTTTATAAAAAAAAAAGAAGAAAGTCACTTGGATGTTATAATTCATTGCGACTATTGTAAAGTAGCAGTATAGATTAATTTTTAATAATTGTGGACATATTAAGTGTATCATTATAATGTGGTTTTTGTAGCTTTTGTTATAGTTAATACAATATTTTAATTTTAAAAAACATTAAGATTGCTGGCGTGACCTATCACGTGTTTGAGAAATCTTAACTATTAATACACGTTAGCCAAAATTAATACAATAAATGAAGATTAATGAAATAATGTCCTTGTTAAAAATGGAATTCTTAAATCAGTTTACACAGCCTCAACCTTTCGTTATTTGCTTGTTCTATCTCAGCCCTCAACCCTCAGCCCTCAGCCATTTGTTTTTCTGACGCCTTAAACTACTCTCACGTCTCAGCGTACTGCGCCAGTAAGGTTCTTGTTTTCAGTTCGTTCTCTCGATATCCTTAATGTGAGTGTATTAGGGCTGCGTAATTTAAAAATTGAAAGGTAAGAGCGTTGAAAAAACAAATTGAAAACGAAATAAAAAATTAAAATTAAAGCGTAAGGTCGTCGAGACTAGGTAATCTAATTTAATTCATTTTTAAACAATGACTTCATTTCATTAATCTTCATTTGTTGTTTTAATTTTGACTGACATGTATTAATAGTTAAGATTTTTAAAACACGTGCCAAGTCACATCAGTAAACTTAAAAGAGACAATAATGTCAGGTTAAAATTGAAAAAAAATTAAAAGTTTGAGTATTTTATTGGCACTTTATGAAGTTCGAGCTATAATTACAAAATTGAGTAAAGTTTGAAATTTTTATTGTAATTAACCCTAACCTTTTTTCTATTTATCAAGTCTTTGCCATTAACGATTAAATCCCTTTTGCAATTAAGAAGGATATGCTTATTCATTGAATGAGTTTTTTTTTTTATTAGTCTTATAAGCTCAAATTTCACCCTTAGTTAAAAGACTTTGAAAAGTCAATTGATGGAGTCATAAATGAAACCATTGTTTGAAAAGAATTAAGAAAATTTTTAAAATAGAATTGTATGTTTGAATAACATTTTTATTATAAAATATAAAGCCGTACTTTCCACTTTTTTAAAGTTTGTATTAGACATTGAGAAACCCTAAAGTAATTCATTTTTAGTTTTATCTTTATCAAAAAATTTACAAATTAACATCCTTTTCTTAATCTAGAAACCTCACTTTTTTAAAAAAATAAAGACTTCTTATTGTTTTTATTTTTAGCTTCTCTTTTCTTCTCTTTAATTTTAGTTTGGCTAGTCAGGAAACTTAATATGTTGGATAAAAATTTACCTTTTGGGTGTGGTTCACATAAACACATCCAAAGTTTTAAGAAAGTAATGAGTTATTAGTTTGATAATAATTAACTGTGAGATTTAATTTAATTCAAATCAAATTATATGGTAGGATATGATTATGGTGATGACAAAAAATAGTAGGTTGATAGGGATCTGTAATTCATTAATAAATTGTTATTTTGATAATACCTAATTAAGTGATTTAATTTAATTTAAATTATATCTTTTCAATAGAAATTAAAATACGATAAAAACAAAAAACGATTGGTTGATAAGAGTCCCTAATCTAATCTTTTATAGTATTTTTGTATACTAAGTCTTTTATAAGTATAACAATAGTTGGAAGTCACTTCCATATAAAATTAACATTAAGTTATTTTTGTTGTTAAGGTCGTACGCTTTTATTTGCTTGCGGACTCTAGAACGAAGAAGTTAAGAGAAGGATAGAGAGAAAAAGGTTGGGGTTTCGATTGGAACATCGGCTTTTTCAAGAGATCACTCTTCTTTGAGTTGCTGAATGCTTTGAAAAGCTTGAGTTCTCCCGCGACGAAAGTTTTTAAATGAGAGATCAGGAGGCAAAGGTATACCATATCCTCAAGCAATGGCCTCGGTGTTTGTGAATATGCTAAGGTTTTGCTTTTGTCTCCTTGATTTGATGCTTAGGTCTTTATTATTATTGCGGATATTATTATTATTATCATTTTCATCATCATTATTGTTATTATTATCTACAGAGGGATGAAGATGGTGATCGTGCTGGAGAGCTGATGATGGAGGTTTTTTTCTGGATTATGGAGCAGCTAGGGGATCTGGAAGGTGACCCATTCATGATGCTGGCACTGGAAGTTGAAATGATGATGCGGCTGCTCTGGACGCTCTTGTAGCTAATGTATTAGTTTTACAACAGTTAATCTACATTTTGTTCCTGTTGTATATGAAATAAACAGCTACATACGATCTGATCTTTGGAGTCATAAATAAGATTGAATAGTCAAAAGTCTAATTATCTGAGTTGAACAACATAACATGACTTCTTATCCAAAGTTTAATATTAGTTAGTCGCTAATTTCATGAGGTGAGTTGATAAAGTTCTTCTGACTTAAATAAGATCGTAAGTTCAAACTTTTCTCATTTATACAACCGTTTAAAATTTAGGATTACACGTTACCTAATTTAAGCTCCATAAATAAGACTGTTTTAAGATACCTTTTAGAAAACTAAAAAAAAAAAAAAAAGCTATTCGCTTAATAGCTTGTATCGAATCCATGCTAAATCAGATTTTTTTATTATTAAAATTTCCGATAATCATAGCCTTGGATCTTCGCCCAAGGCCCACTTCTGCACTGCACTCCACTCGCCCCTCACTGTCTTTTATTCCACTTGATATCAGCCGGCCCGCTGAGTTCTCATAGACGTCGAACGACTCCGTCGCTGTCGGTCAAAACTCCATCCCGCGCTCTGTCTGCAATCTAGTCAGTCAGTATCCACGCAGATCTCTCTCTCACAATCACACAAACACTCTGAAAATGGATCTTCACATTAAACGCAGCGGTTTCTATTCTATCTGCTTGTCATTTCCACTGTCCTATGTCCATTATCGCAGGTACGCATCTATCTGTCTATCTCTCCCCCCGATTTATGTGTATTTCTTTTATTTTTAATCTCTTGGTCTCATCAATTTGTGGTTGAATGCGTTCAGGCACAAAGTACCGGCTCGGTTTTCTTTATTGACAACAAGGCTCGTCAGTACGTCCGACATCCGACAACAGACGATGTTGTCCATTTTATTTATTCCCATTTTCCTCTGAATCCCTTTGGTAGTATGTAATCTTAATTCCTTTGGATTTGTTTTCTAGATTTGTTCTGCACGTTCAAATGAATCTTAGAAATGACAAGAATAAATCTTTATCACGACCTTTTTAATTTAGATTCGGGATTGAAGAATTAAGATTTTTCATTTGTGCTGACTATTTTCCCTGGTAATGATGACTGTCAAGTGAATTTATGCAGTTCGTGAGTATATTACTCTGCCTTGTAATTGCAGTCTCACTTGATGTCGATTACTGAAGTTGGCGCTGCTGTTTCGGACTTGCCTGGTTTTGCACCACCTTCATCGCTTTCAGCTACGGGTTCGTCTAAGGTACTTGGGAAATAAGTTTGTATTCTTGACCGAATAATTTTGTTTCTAATAATTTCACTTTTACTTTTTCTTCCTCCTTTCTTTGGGTAGTTTTCGGTTTCCGATGTATTATTGCTCTTTTCCTTTTTTGGCAGTTGAATGAAGTTATTATGCCCAATCCATTTGATAGGCCTCGAGCTGTTTTTATGCTGGAAATCACTGGAATAAGGGGTCAGTGCACTGGGTTCTAAAATGTACTCAGAAGGAACTGGACAGTTAGTTTCAACTTTTCAATTTGGATTTTGAAAGAAACTTTAGTCATGCAGTGGCTGACTCTGCGCAGACCATCCTTAGTGGTGCCTTTGGAAGCAAGATTGTTGGTTCAGATAGAGCTCACATTCAAATTCCAGGTATAAGATCTTTATTATTTTTGGTATTTGGAAACAGATGAACTTGTCATGAAAAACCTGTCTGATTATGGCGCTTGGATAGTATGACCATAATGACGGGGTTGGTTGCTGGATCCCTAAATTCTTAGATAGTGATAGAATAATCAATATTAAATTAAATTGTTATATTAATTGAATATTAATCATTCATGAAATATGAGAACTCAAAACAAGAAATACTTGAATTAAAACGTGAATAAAAGTTTGAAACACAAAACCTCACAGAGTTACAAAGTTACAATCAGAGTATTGAATCCCCTTGAATGATGAGTTTAGCTACACATGGTTTTTGCTCTAATAACAAAAACAGAAAAAAGCCTAAGAATTGTGAAAAACGTAAGAAAACAGAGAACCTTTTCTTGTTGTGAGGAACGTCCTTTTTATAGGGTTTTCTATTCTAATCCTAATCTAACTCTAACTTGTAAAGATGTCTATCTAAAGCGAACTCAAAATCAAACTCTTTTATGATAAGGATAAGGCGAAGTCTTCTAGTTGAATTCCAACTCTTCAAGTGATTGCATCTTCACTTTATCCAAAATTTGTCATTATCATCAATAGAGTTCCAATTTGATGCAATTTATACTTTTTATCTCTTAAAACAAAACAAACATTAATTTTAACATTTAAGCACAAAAATAAATTCAAAACAAAGGAGATAATATCAAATAATTAGTCAAGATGAGATCTTATCACTTAATCAGTTATTTATTTGTCAAATACAGGCTTTGCAAGATAATCAGGGATCTGAAGGTGTTCTGAAGCAAGGACAGGAGCTTTTAGTTGCTACATTTTACAAAGTGATTGATACATTGCAAGCAGCTTTAAAAGGTTGGCCCTCTTATTTTCGGGTAATTGCCAATGATATAAGCTTAGTTGCTATACTGTCTGAGCCCAGAAGGTGATAGTACTTAAATCTTATTGGCAGTTGCATTTGTTTACTGCTATTTGTGGATTGGCTGATTCTTGTGTAAGTGGTAGTCAGGGAATTGTCAAACACTTGAAACCAGTTCTGTGGCTTTTCATTCTTTTTGGCTAAAGTGAATTTCAAACTAACAAATATCCTGGTATTCATCAAAGCTGTAATTAGGTAGTCCCTATTGTTCATTGCTAATCCCTGTTTCTTAGCTTTATGCTGTGTTAACGTTGGTTGTCAACTGTAAGAACCAGAGCATATTGTTATTGTGGCAGGTCAAACAGTTGGAGTTGTGTTCTTTACTGGGAGACCTTCTTTGGAGTCAGCAAAGACATTGAATATGATGCTAACTTCTTCACTATCTGCACGTTGGTTGGCTGAAACAAGATCGTCATCGATTGCAACTAACTCAGCGGTTGCACAAGTGATCTTGTTTAGAAAGTAACTTGCCTGGGTTATGATCTTGTTTAGAAAGTAACTTGCCTGGGTTACTGGAATCATTCTTCTAACTTCTACTCTCTTAGGGGTAAGATTATCCTCTAACCATCACTTTCCAATCCATATTGTACCATCTATTTAAGTAAATTTTAAGGCAAGTGGTAAAAGGTGTTTATTGGATTTACCTCATCTGCTAGATTTTCATTTCACCATCTTTTCTGATGTTTAACACGCATTCACTGTTTATGTTAACAACTTAAGAGAAAAATTGGTTGGAGAGCCAGAGAGAGAAAGAGAGGAGTAATTATGGCTGGCTAGATCCCGCAAGTATAAGCGCACCATGTAATGTGGCTTCGTAGTGGCTATTAATGATTTGTAGTTTTAGGTACTCACATGTTGGTCTGTGTATATCTTTCCAAGTAAACTTATGTTTAGAGATGCTCACATCGGATGATGGTCTGTGTATATCTTTCCAAGTAAACTTATGTTTAGAGAGTTATTCATCAAGAAATAAATTCTAGTTCTCTGTTATTTAGAATTGGGTACAGGGCATGTTACTCCAATTCTGATCAAACTCATTCAAGCAATCTTTGACGCACCTCTTTTCCGCTGCAGGTGACCTATTGTTAAATATGCCACTCGCTAGAGACACCCTTGTTTACTCTAATGTCAAGCTCGATTAAGTTGCAGAGTAGTGTTGACTATTTGCACAAAGAGCCATGACACTGCCATTTAGCCTTCCGTGAAGGATGTCCTAGATGTCTTGCCACAGGTGGCTTCTTTTTTCATGCAACCTTACCCATATCTAGTTTTACATTGCATCTTCTTGTGAACAGGTATTTCTTTTAAAGGTTGTGCTATGATTAAAAAAAGGGAAGGGATTATTAAAAGTCATTGGTTAATCTAAACCGCATCTAATATATTGTAGTGGCCTGTATGGGGTGTTGGAGAAGTGGAATGTGAAACCAAAAGCAAAATTTTGTTGATTATGCTTTGACTTGAATCTGTAGGTCAGCGATTCATCTCATTTTACTTCTTTTTTGTTTGGAATAAGAATGCCACTTTCCATTTTGTAGCTATAATTTATGTTTTTGCTTCTTCAGGCATCAAAACCTTCCAAGATTGTTTTTATTAAATCGAATTGTTCACTGCTTATGGCTATTCTTGCGCCCAGTTGTTGCAACTGGAGTGGGTTATCAGGAATTGATCGAACCATTTGGCTGATATCTTCGGTGTTCTCTGCAATGTTATACGGTCTACGTAGCATAGTCCGAAGCATAATGTGTAACCGTATCTCCATTCAAAACTGTCCAGCAGAGACCAAGGAAAGTACCCCCTCACGTCTGCTCCATTTCTGTAATCATTGGCCTAGTGTCAATTTTCGAGGATCTAGTAATGAAAATATACTTTACTGGATGAAATGGCACCAGTTTTGTTTCCGCATAAGAAGCTTTAAGTTCCATTCTAATGAACTAAATATGAAATTCCTGATTAATTAGTCTAGAGTATAACTAATTAAGCAAAGGGCCGCAGAATCTACCTGATCGCCTTTGATAGGGAAGCAAGGTAGCCTTTCATGTACTCTATTCGGCGCGTATCGTTGAGCATATCTTCAAGGGCATTGGTGCATGATCCTGCAAGTAATAATACGGTAATTTCATATAAGCTGGAACAGACATAAACAGAAGCTTTAAGTACATATCTAATCTGGCAATTAATGAAATCGTTTATGATATAATAATGATGTATGCTTCTCATTGTTTAGCATTTGCAACAAGAGGATACCTTAGAAAAATCTGTTGAATGTTATATACAATTCGGTGTAGGAGTGTACACCATTTTTTGTGATGAACATCGGCGTGTTGTTGTCTCTGTCCTTGAAGTACATAGCCACATTCTCCAATCCGGCTGGAACGACATAAAGTGTTGGAATAGCTGTCTGAAAAAGCAAAAGTATATTAGTTGAGAAGTAGGAGAACAAAAGAATATTTGTTCTCCTACTTCTCTTTTTCCTCTGGTGAAAATGAGGGTAGCCTTCCACCCCCTAGCTGCTACATTTCAGGGGGATAATCACCGTATATAATTGGATCGACGTACCTTTAACAGGAGAAGGAATTAAACAGTTTCTACTAAGAGAGGCGGTAGAATGCAGCTTTAAGCATAGTTGGGAGGATTCTGCACCACGAAATGGAAAATCTGTACGAACTCACTCCAGGGGAATGCATCAACTCTTTTGTCTTCCTAAAAGAAAAACATGCAAAACAAAATTGTCAACAATACACTTGAAAAAAATTAGAGTTTCTATTAATATTTTCTTTTATTGACAAGGTTCTGCACATTCTGGTCAAACCTAGTCTTAATTGGCAATAATATCACCATTACTACAATATTGTGAAAATAGGAGCACTCGATCAAATCTGAAAGTCTCTTATGTAACTTCCTCTAGCTGTTAAATCTATTTTGGCTGAAAAGCATGTACCAATAGCAGTCGTTGAGCATATGATTTAAGGTAGGTCTTTACATGTAAGATATAATTTAATTGTTGAGTACATTTATTATTTGTAATTATAATCTTATCTGAAAATTAGGAGAAAATAAAATTAATTTTTTATTTAAATCTCTCAAAAAGAATAAAGGAAAGGTAGTTTTTGAGTTAGAAATTTTATGTTTAAACAATTAAACTTTTGATACTTAATATAACATAGATTATGATTTTCTCAAGAGTTAACTCATTCAATACATCTGGTATTAAGAAACTCGTTATGTGTAATAAAGAAGAATTTTAGGAGTTCAGTTTCAGAGTTAGATGAGTTTTAATAGATTTAAGCCTTTATTTTATACTCTCTATTTTTTTAATAAATTATATTATGTCATCATTTTATTACATTTATCTGGTATTACTTTACGGGTTAAAAAATATATAACTTACTCTTAAAATTTGTATCAATAATTTTAAATTGATTCACAAATAAAATTAGGTTATTATGGAATAAGAGTTAAATCTCATTCAATTTAATTTTTATAAAAAACCTGCTCTTTTTTATTTACTTTTGATCAGCCCAGTATAGAACATTAACCGAGGTTCTTCTAAACTAATCTCTATGTCAAGACGATAAAATTAAAAGGTTACTTCAGATTAATTGGTTCGCTGTTGTGATTAAAACTAAAAGGTTCTTTCACTTCACATACTATACCTGATTTATTAGAACTTAATTTGATGTAAGTGAAATTAAAAAGTTGCTTCATTCCCATACCTGATTAATTGGCAAGCTATTGTAAACAAAATTAGAACGTTCCTTCAATTTCATTTTCACACTTGATTAACAGGAAAGTTACTGTCCTTCACTTTTTATACATAATTAACTAGAACGTCATTGTAACTAAAACTGAAACCTGATTAATTGAGTCATCCTTGAGCCTTTGGCTATTTCCGATGCTTATTGCAAGTGGGTAAGGGGAAAAAAAAAAGTTAAGAAATCTCTCACACCAAGTATCGATGAGAGTGATCGTCAGCCACATCTCCATTGCTCCCGTCGCGAACTGTTCCTGAGAACAAAAATGATCCACTTCAGGAACAACAGGGATTACCTACTTTTAGCCGGAAGCCTGCTTCCCACAAGCTTAAATAATTAATAAATATTACAATATTAGGATAAAATAATCATCGTATGATTAAGTATATTTATATTTGCTAACATCTCATGTATCTTCATTTATTAAAGCGCACGGTACAATTATTAATATAATAAAAATTAAATTAAATTGCCGTATATAGTATATACTTTTGTTTTTTTGTTTTTAAAGAATCTAGTCGGTAACAGAGAGGCGCCTGTTGTGCAGTTACGAAACACGCAGAAATCCAGTGTCTTAAAAATAGAAATTCTAAACTTCAAGGGTTGCCATTGAAATACTAATACCTTTTCTAATGTTTCTTGTTTCTTGATCGAAGATCGGATGGCATGTGGTGTAGAATCATCCGTAAGATTTCTTCTTTTAAAAATTGGTGCTTTCGTCGGTGTTTGTATTACAAATTAAAAGCAACCCCAAAGCTATCAAACTTTGTAGGTAAGCTTCAAAAATAAAGTATATATATGAGAATGATTTCTCCTAACATGAAAGAAACTAAACTATCTAACGAAATTTTTAGTTTTTGAATCACTCATAAGAATGGTTTATACGTTAATTAAGTTGTTAAATACTAATTTCACAACGACATACTTTTAAATATATAAGAATTCCATGTGTGAACAATGTTGTATTACTTGCATTGTAAAACGCTAGCTAATGACATAACTCATTTTGTCAGGTTGTAAAATAACGTAAACTGCTTCAATTTAAGTTATTCCGATAATGGAAAATTGTAATATTCCAATATCACAGGGACGTGGATATGTGCTAATTTTTATTAATTGATGTGCGTCAGGATCTACATATAACTACTCAAGCGTATATATAACTACAATTCGGTTACTGAACTTTTATGATCAGATAACGATGATAATACACATTTCGAGTTGATAAATACCTTTTTAATTTTGTCCATGTAAATGGGCACTATATTATATTGATGTAATCATTCCTCTTGTCTTGACATGTTGATATGTTAATTGCTTGGCGGCTGATTACTAAACACACAATTCTTTTTTATCAGACCAAAAAACTTGAAGCTGGAAACGGAAAAGTTAGTATTTACCTGATATGTGAAGTTTGAATTTCGCAATAGTTCAGCAAGATGAGTGAACAGAAAAACATAGTTATCAGCAAGGGAAATCAGATATTAGGGCCATTTCTTGCTGTATCAAATGTACAACGCACCAAAACAATCTGTAGAGGTAGGTAGTTCATCTCCGTTCTTACACTGTGTTTGGTTGCTGTCCTCATAGGTGGGGACAGATGACTGTTAGAGATGGGTCTCTCTCATATGAAGGGACTCCATCATTCCAAATTGGGCGCCTACTAAAGTTGACGCCTACCAACATTGAAGAGAAGTTTGCCAACTATCTCACGTCTCATGTCTATAAATAGGCAGGAAATGAAAAATTGAATACACAACAAAGCATAGAGAGAAAACGAGAGCAAATCAAATGCTCTGAAGTTAGGAAATATATTTCTAAAGGGTTGGTGAGTAACAAAATAGTGAGATTAGTATTTTTAGGTTATGAAACATCTTGTGAGTCACTATTTTGGTTTTATCTCTGTATATCTATTATTTGTAATAGTGAAAGATTTATTCTAAGTTTTGTCCGTGAACGTAGCCCAAAGTTAAGGGTAAACCATGTTAAAAATCTTGTGTCCATTTTGCTCATTTTATTTTTCCTTTTCACAAAATACACCCGCTGCGCCCAACAAGTGGTATCAAAGCTGTGTTTTCATTGAAGGTATTTTTTGAAAAGAAGCACGCATTGGGAAGACAAAATTACAACAAATTTTTTAGCATGATCCGATCAAAAAGTTGACGTAAAACGGAAAAGGTAATAAATAGTATTTTTACGTTGTTTTAATTAATTTACAAGGTGACGTACTATGTAGTAATAGTAACTAGTCCGGCGGTACTATTTGCGATACTATTCACAAGTTATTATTTATCGAGTCCCGGGATACTATTTCAGTAGGGTCCGACGAGTTACTATTTATCGGGTCCCGCAGTACTATTTTGGTGGGGTCCGGTGACACTATTCCGATCCCATAGTGAAAATTTAGAAGATATCTTTTTTGCCAGATTTTGACGTCCTGGTTCTATATTTGAGGTCAGTTTTCTCAAATTTGACTTAATTTGTCAAATGGAGGTGAAGACGAGCAAAATAATCAATTTAAACGGTATTAACTATCGTATATGACGAACCAAGATGAAGGATCTCTTGATGATTACAAAGATGCATTTGTCGGTATTTTCGACAACTAAACCGGAGGAGATGTCCAACGAAGATTGGGAGTTTGAGCACGAATGAACGTGTGGTTATATTCGACAGTTTGTCGATGATAATGTGTACAATCACATTTGTAATGAGACTCATGTAAGAACGTTGTGGAATAAGCTGGAGCAGCTGTATGCTTCAAAGACTGACAACAGCAAATTATTTTATCTAAAAAAATTGATGCAGGTAAAATACTAAGAGGGTACTTCTGTAGTTGATCATTTAAACAATATGGAATGAATGGTTGATCAATTATCAAAGATAGGCATAAAGTTTGACGACGAGGTGATTGCTTTGATGGTGTTAGCTTCATTACCAAAGTCTTGGGAGACTTTGAAGGTATCTTTGACAAATACTGCACCAAATGACGTATTAAATATGGAGTCTGTTAAAAGTAGTATACTAAATGAAGAGATGAGACGTAAATCACAGTCTGCAACCTCTTCATCACATTCAGATGTTCTGCTTACAAAAAATAGAGGAATGAGTCAATCCAGAGGTCCAAAGTCTAGAGACAAGAGCAGAGGAAAGTCAAACAATTATGTAAACGTGAAATGCTATTACTGTAAGAAGAAAGGCCACATCATGAAATTTTGTCGAAAGTTAAAAAAAGAAAAAGGCAAAGATGTGAAGAAAGAAGAAAGCAGTGATGATGAACAAGGTAACATTGTTGATGTATTTAACCTTGTTATTGATACAGAGATAGTCAGCCTAGTGTAGCAAGAAACAAGTTGGATAGTTGACAGTGGAGCTACTGTTCATGTTGCATCTTACAGACAATTTTTCTCATCTTACACACCTGAAAATTATGGCATTGTTAAGATGACAAATGAAAATCTGTCAAATGTTGTTGACAAAAAAGATGTTTTTTTAGAGACAGCGAATGGTTTAAAATTGTTGCTGAAAGATGTCAGGTACATTCCTGATATGCGTCTGAATTTGATTTATATAAACAGGCTAGATGATGAAGGTTTTTGAAATGCTTTTGGAAACGAAAAATGGAAGCTTACTAAAGGCTCATTAGTAGTGGCCAGAGGTCAGAAGCATTCAAGACTGTATATGATGCAAGCAAAGCTCTCCAATGATGTTGTCAATACAGTGGAGAATGATAATACAGTTGATTTGTGGCATAAAAGACTAGGTCACATTGGTGAGAAAGGGATGAGTCTGCTTGTAAAAAGGAATATGTTATCTGATCTAAATCAGATACATAAAAAGAAATGTGCAGATTGTCTAGCAGGAAACAAAACAGGATTTCTTTCCAGAGTTCTTCTCCATCCAGAATGAAGAATATTCTAGATCTGATTCACTCAGATTTGTGTGGACCATTGCCAAAGTCACTCGATAATACACAGTACTTTGTGACTTTTATTGATGATCATTCCAGAAAAACGTGGGTCTATACTCTGAAGACTAAAGATCAAGTGCTAGATGTGTTCAAACAATTTTACGCCTCAGTTAAGAGACAAACTGGAAAGAAGTTGAAGTGCATTCGAACAGACAATGGCGGAGAGTACATCGGATTATTTGATGCTTATTGTAAAGAGCATGGTATTCGACATTAAATGACTCCACCAAAAACACCGCAATTGAATGGCGTAGCTGAGAGGATGAACAGGACTTTGATGGAAAGAGTCAGATGTCTACTTTCACATTCAAAGTTGCCAAAGGTATTTTGGGGTGAATCTTTACTTACAGTTGTTTATGCATTAAATCATTCACCATGTGTTCCTCTCCAGTATGAAGTTCCAGAAAAGGTGTGGTCAGGAAAGGATGTTTCCTATGATCATTTGC
>JANVCQ010000005.1:11145266-11157258 GCA_025531925.1 Erythroxylum plowmanianum
ACAGTGCGATGAGGGTTAAAGAAAAAGAACAAGAAAGTTGATTGCTTGTATAGGAAAATGAGAAAACTATATTCTGAACATCCTACAATTTGAAATGCTTTGGGGTTACTACAATAGTTTCATGGCAACTATGCATATTTTATTACAAGAGTAATTTTGGAAAAAAATATTACAAGTCATTCCATTCCATTCATTTTTAGTATCACTTCTAAATAATGGTCAAAGGAGTCCCTCTCTTATTTTATTTAAACTTCCAAACAATAGAGTGGCCTATTTTATTCCATTCCATTCCACTCCATTTCATTCCATTCCATTAATTGTCATTCCATTCCATTCCATCCTAAACTCTCAAACATACTCTAAGGTCTATGATTCCAGATGAAACAGGCCCAAAAATCCAATCCACTTGTCTTAATCTATTTACATGAAAATTATCTATCTTCCCGCCCATTAGTTGAAAGTCTGTTGTATGATAATCCTCTCTTCTCACTCTATCTCTTCAAACTCTCTAATGTCCTCTTCTTTTTCTCTACCTCTCTATTCTTCATCTTTTCTTCTACCGAACAAGTCTCTTAACTCTCTCTCTTCTCCACAACTTTCTACAACTTCTACTTCGCTACTCTCTCTGTCTTTCTCAACTTCTCACGTCTGCTTCTCTTCGTCTCCGTTCAACGACGCCAGCTCCTCCGATCGCCAGGAATTCCTCTGGCTCCGCGAAGAACAGCGATGGCTCCGGGAAGAGCAGCGGTGGCTCAGGGAAGAGCAGCGGTGGCTCCTCGAGCGTGATTCCCTTCTCGCAGAGATTCAGTCGCTGAAGCTCCGGATCCAGGCCCTAGAGAGCCGGGTTTCGGTTCAAGGAGGGGATCAGAATCCAAATGTTGGCACGCTTTTGCAGGTTTTGAAGGAGAGGAACTTGATCACCGAGAGCGGTTCGAGTTCTAGTCCAATTGTGGAGGAGGAGGAGGAGGAGAAGCAGGCCAATGAGGTGATTGATGTTCTGAAGAAGAAGGAGAAGGAGGGCGAAGGGGAGAAGAAGGTGAAAGATACGAAGAGGAACACGTTGAGGAGAGGAAGCGAAGGAGAGGAGGTTCGAGCGATGCAGGTGTGCTCGTATTTCTTCTAATGATTGCCATAACAAAGGCGAGTTTTATGTTGTTTCATTTCATTGCAGCTGTGTAGTGCTTGTTGTTATCTCTGAGGATGGCTTGGGTGTATTTATCAGCGTGTGTATCTGTTTTGTTGTGCCTGTGGCACTATATGGTTTTAACTCGGTTCAGGAAAATTCATCGTGGAAAGTTTATGTATACATGACGGAATTATTTATTAGTTAATAAGGCTTTACTTACGTATGAAGATTATTAATACAAATATAGCTCAGAATTTTATAAATCTGTTGTTCGAGAGTAGTTTTGGTTTTCTGGTGGACAAAAGTTGTGAAAATATGGTATTATGAAGGTCGGGAATGATAAGCGGAGGATTTCTAAATGTGATTCAAATTGAGATGTTACTTTGTGGATTCTTTTAAAAAATTAATGCATTTTGTGTTGTTATTAGGTTGTGAAGTTTTTGTCTCCATATTCGTGCATAGCTCCAGAATAATAGTTTCAGTTACTTAGTTGCTTATCGTGCACCCTTCGGAATAAATCTGAAACCAAATTATGACTGTATTTTGCGTTAACTGGATAAATACGCCCCTCTTATCTTTGTTTTGAAATATGACTAGCTCTCTCAATTTGATATTTCTTAATGACATGTATGATTATTGCAGGAAGCACTGCTAGTATTGGGATTTTACTCAGGTGAGGAAGACATGGAATATTCTAGTTTCTCAAATGGAACTGAGCGTGCAGTGAAGACTTGGCAAGTAAGTTTCAATTTACTTAATATGGAGAGGAAAATCCAGAATATTCAGGCCAGCATTAACTTAGTCAAATCAAAAGGTCCATGTTCGCTTGCCACTTATGCAAAGCAGCCTAATCTCGTTATTATCTTGTGAGAACATTCTGTTTAATCTATTAGTAAATAGATTCTAAACTATGTTGCTTGGCAGTCAACACTAGGTACCTCTGAAGATGGAATAATGACTGCAGAACTTCTTGAAAGATTGTTTCTGGAGCAACAAATGAAGACTACTGGACCAAAAATTAGTGAAAATGTAACTGATCAACAAAAGGTATTTTGTAACTTGTAGCTTTCCCCTGCTTTGCAAATGGCTTGTAGGATATCAAGCATTATTAAGGCAATATTCTGCACAAAGTATTTGCGTTAAATATGTTTGGTATATGTCCAGATGATATGGGCTAGCAATGTTGATCAACTGTTTGCCGTTTATATTTCTGTCAAGCACTGAAGATTAAAGAACAGAGTACACACACACGCTCAAATCTTGTGTGCCACAAATATGCGCATATGTGTGCCATTTATACATCATTTTCCCTTTTAGATACAGATGCAAACAAGTACCCCTAGATCTGCACACGCATCGTCTCCTGTATACTGTGTATCTATGATGAATTGTTAATTTGTGCATGGAGAGAAAGATCGAAGCCTATTGTTAATTTTTTGAGGCCTGTTGTTTGTTAGGAAAGTGCCAACGGAGCTGCAGTTTCTTCTGTCACAGAAATCTCAGAAATACGGCAGAAAGTTGTGAAAGAAGATGGTATAAGTGAAACTGGGGCTTCTCAGCATCGCGTATTTCTGATAGGGGAGAATCGTTGGGAGCAGCCATCTAGACTTGTTAACAGAGATAAGACACCTGGTGGAAACAAAACAAGTCCTTCCACAGCCAAGTGCCTTACATGTCGGGGGGAAGGACGTTTAATGTGCGTAGGTACATACATTCCAATGGTTAGTTTGTGTTTACATATTGAAGGATTATACAATGAAAAAACTTCCCAATCCGAGTTTCACGGTACTCCTACCAATAGACATGTCAGATCGAATGGCGGAATAAAGAGAATTTGTTATTCAAACTAGAATTTGCAACAGATACAACTGAAAAAGAATTGAGAAATTCCACTTATTATAAAGTGGCTGTGCATTAGTACTGCTAATAGAGAAAAGATAAAAAAGGTCGTTGCTAAAACAACTGTCTTTTATGTATTTGGGATGAAAAAACACTATATTGTCCTTGCCCCCTTACCACGGGGAACAATTTCAATTTTCTTTTTGATTGTTCAGTTTATTTCCATTTAATTAACATATCATTCAAAGGAACAATCTAATCTTCAAGAGTGGATTTATGAGAGTATATTGACTTTAGATGATCACATTCCTTGTTTTATGATATGTTCCTAGTATGATAAAATTTCACATTTCACATGTATGGCCTTTATTAAGAAATCACCAACTCAAAAGTTTTTAAGTTGTTGGGTGAGACATATGAATGAATCATAAATTATTTTGGCATGCTCTTTTGAAAAGTGTAAATAAATTACAGATCTACTAGAAATGATGGTACTTGAGACCTCCTACTAGCACAAGACTTTGATACCACTCCTTGTGGTTTCATGTTAAACTTTTTGGTTGACTGATGTTCGGAGGGTTTCAATTAGCTACCTAACATTTCTCTTATAGTTTGTCTGTACATTTCCTGTGCATCTTAGCTTATTGATGTTTCTTTGTTTCAGAGTGTGACGGAACAGGTGAACCAAACATTGAACCACAGGTATGAAGTCATTAACGCCCCTGCCTATCTGTGTTGATTACTTTCTTCGACACATGTGCGTTGTTTTAATCATCGTTATTGCACCATTCTGCGATATTCTTGTTCTCACAACAGTGTTTTCTCTGTCAAGCAGTTCCTGGAGTGGGTAGATGAGGGAACAAAGTGCCCGTACTGTGAAGGCCTTGGACATGTTATCTGTGATGTATGTGAAGGGAAAACAATGACTTAGGAACTCTAGTATTAATTTATTGTCATATAAGGCAGTCATGAACTTCCAAAATATCAAGGTATATATTTATTAAGGTGTTGTAGTACTGTAAAATAAATTGAAGAGAGAGGTAAAAGAAAGAGAATCTTAATAAAGGTAGGGACATTGATAAAAAGAAACTAGAGGCCCGATGATAGCAGCAATTCGAGAGGCTATTGCTTTCCTAATCTCACAAAGACTCAACAAAAAAACCAAATTCACTGGTTTCCCTTTTACACGTATTTAATTGTTGATATATTTAATCATTTATACTTAGTGATTAATGATACGAAAATATTTAAGATATTTATTTTAATTTATATATAATTTTAGGTATAATTTAGAAGTAAAGAATTTAAAGTGAGTCGAAAGCATGACTTATGGGTCATTTTTTGAAAATTAATTTTCACTTGTTTTCATGGAGCAAGAAGAAGAAAATTAGAGCAAGAGAAACAAAATAAAAAAAATAAAAGAATGGGATAAAGCATAAAACTCATAGAAGAGGGCTGGAAATCAACACTCATGGTGCATGTTTTTGCATGGTTGAATGTGATTTTAATAGAGTGATAGCTAGATGATGAAAGGTGGAAGCAAGGAGTGAAACAACAGCACAATAAGGAGCTAAATGGTGACTTTCAAGGAGTAGAAAATGCAAAATGACACAAACATAAACAAAACGTAGTGTAGTCATAATCGGGAAAGCGTATGCATTCAATGCACTACATATGCATTACTTCTACGTTTTGCGTTGAATGCATTTAACGAAATGCATGCATATGCCTGTATTTCATGCTTAGGTGGGAGGAAAGCATGAATAGTTGCATGGATCGAAAACCATGAAGCTTAATTCGTCCCATCAATAAAACATTGCGGGGGAGGCGTGAAGAGAGGGGGCTGCGGTGCGACTTGATGGCTAAGAGGAATTGGAGAAAAGTTGCGGCTAGGCTAGGCGTGAGAGTAATTAGTTTGGGACGTGTGCAGTAAGTTGGACCACTAAGCTTAATTCAAATCAAGAAACAATGAGAGAGGAGGGGTGGTAGAGAGTTGGCGAGAGAGGAGTGAGGCATAGTGCTTTGACCCAAAAATTTAATTGTCTCGTCGATAAATAGTGAAGAGTAGAGAGGGCTATGAAATAAGGCAGTGAAGGAGAAACGAAGGGGTCTTCGGTGGGGTTACAACATGGGGGCTGAAGCATTTTTTTGAAAAAGATCCATGAAGGGTTAGACATCCCGACGCCGATTTAGAGGTGACATTGATGTTGACGACCCTAGTTAAGTATTTTTTTAATTGTTTTGTTGTTTCTTTCTCTCATTAGAAATTGATTGTGTTGTCCTATGTTAATCGATTGGGTATTGTGTATGGATAATAGAATTTTCGTTATTGTTCGATTATTTGTATATGAACCTATTGAGTATTGTAAAAGGATGATTTTAATGCGTTCATTGAATCGTTTAATTGCAAACCCATTACTAGAATATCAATATAATATGTAATTCTTATATTAAAATTTATGTGTAGTGACTAAAGATTCATAATCATTAGGGATAACATGACCTAGGTTAAACGACGTATCATATATGATTGTTGCCTTAATTAATCGGTTTTTCAAATTCATAATGCTACTGCCTAATTAAATCTAGATATCGTATCCTAGGTTATTCGGTGGTCATATTTAATTAACGATCGTATCTTTATTAAACAAAACTTAAGGGAAAACTCGGATTAGTTATTAACTTACGATTAATAGTTTCTATGAGAGATATGGGAATAATAAATTAATGAAATATGCTTAATTAAGGTGTAGGCTGAGATTGAACCAAAGAACCGAGTCCTTATCAAATTTCTCACTTTTATCATTTTTTTGCATGTTTTCTTTAATTTGTTTTTATTAGTTAGTTTCATTTTATTTTCTTCTTTCAAAAAACCCAAAACCCCCCGCTAAACCTAAACACTAGTTACTTTTATTTCATAAACTTTGTATACACTCTTTGTGGGATCGACCTAGACTCACCAATACTATACTAGTAGTCTAGTTATTTTATTTTGACTAGCGTAACGATGCGTGGTCACCCTCTTTCCAGTATATTCTATAATACCCCTAATAATTTGTCATATCCTTCTTCCCTTTCTTTAAGTATACAAACTTGATTGAGAGCTTATCATTTCCTTCTTTTGATGACACCTTGTCTTTAAGGTGGAAGTATGTAAATTTCTTTTTGATCAGAGTTTGGTTCCCATGTGGCTTTAAATTCTGATAATTGTTTCCAGTTAATAAGTAATTCCAAGCCATCAGCACCTATTCTAGTGTCCTATACCTCTTTAAGTTCCACCATCCATTCTAAGGTATTAATTAAGCCTTCTAGCAGTTGTCGACAAATTGAAAATTTTCCAATGACACTTTTCAGTTGTGACAAATGGAAAACATGATGTATGGAGGTGGTGTTGGAAAGGTCCAACTTGTAGGCTATATGTCCAATCTTCTGTAAGACTAGATAAGGACCAAAATAACAAGGAGAAAGCTTCTCATTTATCTTGTTGTTGTTGGCTAACGATTTTTGTTGATAAGGTAACATCAAATCTGCCATTTCCCTTTCTTTAAATTCTACTTCCCTTCTTTGCTGATTAGTTGATGCTTTCCTTTGATTTTGGGCTAGCAATGCCTTGAATGAAGAGCATTTAGTGGCTGCATGGTAAGATATGTTGTACCAAGACTTCACCCATACTATCCACTTAGACTAATTTCAGGGTTATTGACTCCCAAAGCAATGAAGGTAGGTTTCAAGGCATTGATTGACCACTTCACTTTGCTTATCACTTTATGGATGATAGGCAGTGTTATGCTTAAGGTGGGTATTATGTTAAGCAAAATAACTCTTACAAAAGTTGCTCAAAAATGTTTTGCAACGGTCAACAAATATAAACCGAGGAAAGTTATGAAGTTTCACCATATGGATCATGAACTCCACTCATTTTGTTGTAAATCGATACTTGAGCAAGAGGAAATGATTGTATTTACTTACCCTATCCACCTGACACCACTGTGGGGCTGGTGGTTTGTTATAGTGTTTTGTTTAGTAAGGTTCCAAGATGTGGTACGAGTTTGGAATGAGGTAGCATTAGAGATTGAAGGGAGAAATTTTAGGTATTTTTTATAAGGTTAAGGGTAGATAATCTAGTTTTTGTCTCTTAATTTGAACCGTTGCTTAAATAGTACCTTCAAGTCCGCAAGGTTCATTATGAATAACTTAATCTTAAACATCTCTTCCAACCTATTTATAAAAATTGTTTCATCGTCTCGTCTTCAATGTTTCTAACTGCCATTGCTAACATCTCAAATTGTACTCTATATTTAACAACATTTCCACTTTATCTCACTTAAAAAATCTTTGGAGAAGCGAGCCCTCCTCAGGACCCAAGAACCAGTGAAGCATCTTCTTCTTAAACTCTTCCCATGATAATTTTCTCCACCCTAAAAACAACCACCCACTACCTCCATATCTCAATTTCTAACAGTTCATTAATAGAAAAATACCATTCCACTTGAAAACTCCACGTGTCAGGATCCTCAACCTCAAAAAAGTGGGTAAATCTAGTTTTTAAGGTTGCCTATTCTCTTATATATTCAGCTTTGCCAGACAGGTCACTTCCACCAATGTCACAACTTGTGGAGGTGTGTCAGACCTTAAGTTATTAGACTCTCTTCGGGCACTGATCCCTGCACCTTGGCTCTTCATAATGATGCAGAAGGATTCCTTCATCCTTTGAGCAAGAGTCCTCAAAGAATTAGTTAGGTCAACAATATCCTTTTTTATGGAAGGAAGTTGTTTGGTCATTCTCTACTTGTTAAATTTGAGCCACTATTTAGGTGGTTGGCATAACCTAGGTCAACGCTCTAATACCAAAATGTTAAGGTGTTATATAATTGTAAAATAAATTAAAGACAAAGGTAAAACAAAGAGATGGATCTAAATAAAGGTAAGGATTGCTATTAATCAAAAGAAACTAGAGACTTAGTAATAGTAGCAATTTAAGAGGCTACCCCTCTCCTAGCCTCCCTCCTTATGAATTGGTTAGGTTGGCTGATTTAACTCAACCAGTTGATTTTAAGCAAGCTCCTCTACATGACTATTTCATCCCAATCTGCTGATATTTTTTAATATCCATTTTGCCCCGTTACATTTTACTCTGTCACTATCTCATTCCTCATTTTCTCCAGTCTTCTTCTTTGGCTCTTCTTACTCTCGGTTTCTCTCACCTTCTCACCCTTACGTTATTTGTTGCTTCATTCGGTTACTCCCATGTATCAACGAAGGAGAGTAGACCAAATAGAGAGAAGCTTTGTAGTAGATTTCGATTCCATTGAGGAGTTAACCCTGATGTTATGAATCGCGTCGGTAACTCATCCATAGTTTTCTTCTTAATCTTTCTGTTTGTTTGATGAGATTTAGGGTTTTCCATAGATTGGACATTTAGGGTTTTCCAAATAATGCATCTTTTGTTGATTATTATTGTCCTACTTTACTAAAGTTTCTTCTTTAGATTGTCTTATTTTCTCATTTCCTATGAGATTTGGTTTCTTATTTTGGATTTCAGATCGTGGTGAAGTGCAAAAGGAAACTGCGGAGATATTCTTTAGAAAAGTGAAGTTCTGGAAAGTATAATGTTCTAGCTTTGAGCCTCATCTTTAAATTTTGGATTGAATGATTTTTTGACATCTTTCATTGCACTACCTGATAGGAGAGGATAACTTAAGTTTTTTTAACCCCCATGTGTAAGGATTTGCCTCTGATCTTTATATGTTTGTAAAACACTTTCTAAAGATCCTTCTTGCTGACTATCAAGAACTCATAACTTTAAATATGTATGTTCTGAAATATCTTTGTTGGAATAATTCTTTAAGGGACATATCATAATGTGACCTTTTATTAAGTTGGATGGTTTTCTGTTAATGAATGATTGTACGGTTGTTCACATGATTTGATTACCAGTTTGAAATTTTAATACGTTTCTTTCTTAATTAGCTTAGCAAAAAAAGAATGATAGCATTTTCACTATGTTTAAACATTATTCTTCAATAATACTGTCTACTTTTGCTTCTAATGACTATTCACATTGATCTAACTTCAAAAATAGATTGTTATACTCGTATGTGACTTAAGTATGCATTGAACTGATATCATAATGTCTTTTCTAGTGTGGTTCAGGCTATTTGCATATCGAGTTAGTCATAGAGCTACTATGTGTGATATAATTGACATTTGGCAAGTGAGGTTTCTTGATTTCTGCATATGCTTGTGTTCGTGGAATGTATTCATTGATGCCCTGTTATTGCAGATAAAACAGATCCATATGTTGTGCTAAAGTTGGGTGATCAAACTATATTAAAAAGAACAGCCAGACCACTGACATTGGGCCTCCTGGTGAGCCCATTTGGAATTAACTAAATCCAAAGCATAGTCCAATGATGCATTTGTGAACTTAAGTTGTATGAGTTTCTCTTTTAACTACATTTAAGTACTTTTTTCAGGATTTTCATATGCTTGTTGTCAATCCTAGGAGACAAAAATTGTTAATCCAAGTGAATGACTCTCTTGAATTTGTTGATTTGACCATTGGCATGGGTGAGATACGTTATTTTATTACGGAGTAAGCAATTTATATTTTTAAAGAATTGGACTCACTTTCCAAGGTAGATGCATCACTTAGTCTTGACAATAACATAAACAAAGTTTGTAAAGCTGTCAAATTTGTAGGGATTGAGAATGTGCATTGACATTACGCATTCAACATATTGCTAAATGGGCAACCTCCTCTCCATCTGTTTAGAGTATTGCTAAACACTTCACATTTGGTAGATCATATTCAATTTTGTACGTTTATCATCTTATAGAAGCTTATAGATGACTATGATACATGGCTACAAATGGAGGATTTTTCTTTTGCCTTATATGGCTTTCTGTTAGCTACTGGCATAGATAAGTACTAAGTTAATTATAACTTAGTTAAAAAGTTTGCATCTTTTAACTTATTTATCTTTTGGGCCCTATAGATCTGGGGAAAATGGCTGGCCTATGTTGGCTTCTAGTTGTATGCCTTGGTTTGGTTGTTTGGCATTAACAATGTATATAATACCTCTAATTTTTGTTATTTATTCTATCACGTACACCATTTTCCTATAGCTGTGCATTTCTCTAGATCTTTTGTTTGTGTTGCATTCTAATGCAATTTGCCAAATCAAATTTTCTTTCATTCAAAATCCTTTGGTATGATAACAACTCTTCAACATAATTTAGATCGTGTGTACTACTTTCACGTGAAGGTTGTGGGATTGTTATTTATGGCAACTACAAGAGTTAATGTCTCACCTTCTCTTGTCTTGGAACTTTGGTCCAGAAGTTTGGAAGAGGTAACTTTAGTGTACTAACTTTATCTTACTTCATTTTATATTGAATCACATTCATAGTTTATAATTGCTATACCTTTGGCACTCTTAATTCTTTCTTTAATCTCTCTTTGCCCTTAGTTTGTACATGCTCTGTGCCTGCATGAATTTTAAGTTCATGAACAATTCCATTCCATAGTTGGCAACTAGTTGAAATTAAAAGAAAAACAACAATCGTAAATCACGTTTCGACTTTGTTTTAGCAATCCTATTAAAGTTTGCAATTATTGATATGTAACCTGTTAATTTTAATGGTAGGTGATGGAGAAGCTTGTAGATATTTTCCATTTTCTACTGCTGGAGATACATGAGACCTTTGGAAATGTTGGTATATACTTGTCCAAAGTTTTGAACATGTAATACAATTGGCATGTTTGCATGGTTTATCATATTCTTAATATTATTTGTTATTATAACTTCTTTCGCTATGCTCTTCTTAATGTTATTTTCAAACTTCTAATTAACCTAATTTTATGTACATGAGTCCTACTGTACATACTCTTATGGCTTTGCAATAATATGGTTTACCGACTTTTAAGGATTTTTGTTAAAAATAATCTTGATGCTTTCAGGTTACAAGATCAAGTTCAACTCCCCAAAAAATAAGGGATAAATTATATGAAGACTTGCCCAAGTCACTTGCACAGACTGAAAGACAGATACCCCAGTTGGGAGCAGCAACCTCTATAGGAAGCCCATCATGCCTGGTCATACTGAGGTAGCTATTTATGCTTCTGATTGATTTTTCTAACTATCTATGCTACTGATTGATGGTTCTGGCTGTAATTGATTTAACAGAACATCAGTGCCTGCGACATGAGATTTAATAAATAAAATCTGAGATAGATTTAGTTTCATTAAATGAAGTCTGATAGTAGTTGAGGTTTTTATGGATTTGCTACAGTAAAACTGTGTAAACTGAAGGTTATTGTAGCAGTTAGTAGAAAGTAGCTACTTTTTGTATTTATTTCATTTAACTTTATTTATAACTTCATTGATTACTGTCAGCTACTCCACTATCTCTTTTCACCTTTAAAATGGAATATAATCTTACATTACCTGATCAGTGACTTTGATTCTTAACTGATTCCTTGTGGGTTCACTTGGATCTTACCAATGCTACCTTCCTTTGTTTTCATTTGGAAGTTTTGTTCTTTCTATGTTCTGATCATGCCTCATTTGATTGAAAGGAGGATTGTTTCTATTTTTTGATTGAATCTTGTGTTTTTAGGTTCTTATATGGTTTGTGTGGGTACTGCCTGTTACTTAGTGTCAAGATTCAAGTGTTGTTTCTTAAACTTGTTGCTGCTTCAGTGTTAGTGCTTGGGTAGTTATAATAACATCATATTGAATGTATATAGACCCATTTATATTGAAGCCTTCAATTATGACTATATTTAACTTGTATAGTCTTAAGAGATTGACAAGCTTAAGTTTGTTTGTGTATACATGGATGAATTTGGCTCCACTTGCATTTGTTTAATCAATTAGACAATCACAAAGGCTGACTTGATGTTAAATTAGAGGCATTAACATAACCTTTTCTTTTAACAGAGCATTGTTGAGACGAGATTTCAGCAGAAGTACAGCAAGAAGAGGGGAGGTAAGGCAGTAAATAAATCAGGCAATGAGGCAA
>JANVCQ010000005.1:11157358-11174913 GCA_025531925.1 Erythroxylum plowmanianum
GATTGTTGGATACTGAATTGGAGTGCAGGGCAGAAGTAAGTGGGTTGAGCTACTGTTAGAGAAACTGGTCTCTAACAAGCATCAACTTGAAAGTTTGGTGGCCCAAGATATACAATTGGCGAGTGGTCATTTTTGATTTATAGCGTGTGTTAAGACCTTGGGGTATCTATCACTTATAAAAATTTTAGGCATTCCATATTACTTAAACATATTTTTAAAGTACGAATTAACAATGACTTCTAATTTATAGTAATGCTTAAGGGTTAAAAAGTGTGCATATTTGTTGAATAGATCAATAACCACTAGTATTATCAAGAAGTGGTTAGATAAAGGAAGTCCTCATATGAAATCCTTGTTAATATCAACCCAACATTACCTGAAAATAGGGAGTGGTTGTAATAGACCTAGTTGAGCAATGGTTTCATACTTGTTTTATTGACAAGCTTTTTATTTCTTCTCCTAATGACATACCCTTATTTTTATAGTTGTAAATTAATGAACATTTGGACGCCAATTTGAAATTCTTTGTCACTTCTCCTTATGTTCGCTTGTCTTTGTCACTTATGTTTGTTTGTTGCCTCGTACTATTTTAAGTCCTCTATAAATAAAAACAATATTATTTGAATAGTTTCTTTTTTGTCTTGGAGCAATTGGTTAATTGTCACCAATTTCGAATCACCTACAAAATAAGGCACATAAGAGGAGTTGTGCCCACATAAAGCCTCAAAAGGGAAAGTGTCGATTGTTCAATGGTAGGTGGTATTCTACCACCATTCTGCTAGTGGTAATCATGGGTATTATTTGTGAAGAAATTTCCCTGTCATGCATTTGAGATAGGTCTCTAGTGTCCTATTTCGAACTTTAACCTATCTATCAATTTGAGGATTATATGGTGATGATAATGGTAGCAACTCCTTATCAATTATATAATTCTTGCAAACATAGCTTAGAAAAATTGGGTCTTTCTCACTTATAAAAATTTTAGGCATTCCGTATAACTTAAACACATTTTTAAAGTACGAATTAACAATGAATTCTAATTTATCGTAATGCTTAAGGGTTAAAAAGTGTGCATACTTATTGAATAGATCAATAACCACCAGTATTATCAAGAAGTGGTTAGATAAAGGATGTCTTTTTGTGAAATCCTTGTTAATATCAACCCAACATTACCTGAAAATAGGGAGTGGTTGTAGTAGATCTAGTTGAGCAATGGTTTCATACTTGTTTTATTGATAAGCTTTCTATTTCTTCTCCTAATGGCACACCCTTATTTTTACAATTGTAAATTAATGAACACTTAGTCCCCAACTTGAAATTCTTTGTCACTTCTCCTTATGTTTGCTTGTCTTTGTCACTTATGTTTGTTTGTTTCCTCATACTATTTTAAGTCCTCTATGAATAAAAACAATATTATTTGAATAGTTTCTTTTCTGTCTTAGAGAAATTGGTAAATTGTCACCAGTTTCAAATCACCTACAAAATAAGGCATATAAGAGGAGTTGTGCCTGCATAAAGCCTCAAAAAGGAAAGTGTGGATTGTTGAATGGTAGGTGGTATTCTACCACCATTCTGCTAATGGTGATCATGGGTATTATTTGTGAAGAAATTTCCCTGTCATACATTTGAGATAGGTCTCTATTGTTCTATCAAGAACTTTAACCTATCTATCAATTTGAGGATTATATGGTGATGATAATTGTAGCAACTCCTTATCAATTATATAATTCTTACAAGCATAGTTTAGAAAAATTAGTTCTTTATCACTTATAAAAATTTTAGGCATTCCATATAACTTAAACACATTTTTAAAGTACGAATTAACAATGACTTCTAATTTATAGTAATGCTTAGGGGTTAAAAAGTGTGCATACTTGTTGAATAGATCAATAACCACCAGTATTATCAAGAAGTGGTTAGATAAAGGATGTCTTTCTGTGAAATCCTTGTTAATATCAACCCAACATTACCTGAAAATAGGGAGTGGTTGTAGTAGACCTAGTTGAGCAATGGTTTCACACTTGTTTTATTGACAAGCTTGGCACCATTTAACAAAATTCTTTAGATCTCCCTAGAGGCCCTCATAATGAAAAAGAGTTTCTAGCCTTTTGAAAGTCCCTTGAATGCTTAAGTGACCTTTTTTTAGGCTCTTATATATCAAGGATATGATTTTGGTTCTTAGTTATTGGTCATGATCCACTATTGCTTAACCTTTCCACTAATATTACTATCAATTGATTAATAGGGCCTTGCACTTAAATTCCCTTAGGAAATTTTGGTTATGATATCTTGAATAGAAGGATCACTCTCTTATTTGCCTTAATTTCTTTCAAAAATTAAGTTTGAACCTGAAAAGATATCATCATGCATAGTTCAATATTGTTGATTATGGAAAAAACATTAACAGTACCATTCTTTTTTCCTTTCTTATAATGAATTGAAAATTATAACCTAATAGTTTAGGTATCCAAGATTATCAAAAAGGTGTATCCATTTTTTTTCTCTAACAAGAATTTAAGGCTTTTATGATATATGCTAATTATAAAAGGTATACCACTCAAGTAATGGTGTCATTGATTTACAACCATAATGAAAGCTATATAACTCCTTTTTATAGGTGGATAATCCTTGATGTTTTTTTGATAGTGTCTTACTTATGAATGCCAATGGATGTCCCTCCTAAATTAGTATTGGCCCTAAACCGTTACCATATGTATCATATTCAATTGTGAGGGTTTAAAGTAATTTGGAAGTGTTATGATAGGTTAAAAGCCCAATGCTCTACCAATTGAGCTAAGCTTAATTTGAGTGTTTGACACGTTGATTCTTCTTCATCATTCTAAATAAAATCATCTTTCTTCAACAAGTCATTAAGGAGTTTGCTTATGGTGATAAACTTCTTATAATAATATGATAACTCGAGGTATCCCCTTAATTCTCTCACAGTTTGGATTAAGCCACCTAAGGACTAATTCTAGTTTCCTTGGATCAGTTGTCACCCTTAAACCAAAAATAATATGACCCAAATACAGAATTTGAGTTGCTCTAAAAGGGAACTTACTCCCCTTTTTTAAAAATTGATATTGAGTCAATATTTTCATCATGATTCTAAAATTTTTTAAGTGGTCCTTATAGGATTGGTTATAAATCAATATTTCATCAACGAAAACCAATATAAATCTCCCTAAATGAGCTTTAAACATATTATTCATCAAACTTTGAAAAGTTGAGGGTGCATTGGTGAGCTCAAATGGCATCACTAGGAATCTATAATATCCATCATAGGTTCTAAAGGTTATTTTAGGTATGTCATATGGATATATATTAATTTAGTGATACCCTAACCTAAGATCCAACTTAAGAAACTATGTAGCACCTTGAAATCCATCCAATTTAATCACAAAGATATGGAACTTTTCTTTGATTTTGTTCTTATCTAGCTCCTTAAAATTAATTCATAATTGTTATAAGATATCTCTCTTCTTGGCAAATACCACTAGTGATGAGAAGGGATTGTTGCTATGATGAACTATACCTTTCTTTAATATATATTGAACTTATCCCCTAATGACATCTTTTTGCAAGCTTCCATATGTTTAGGGTTAAACATTCGTTGTCTTGATTTCTTCTTTAAGATGAGTTATATGATCTTAAGACCTATGAGGGGTTAATCCCTTAGATTCAGTGAACACCATTGCATACTCATCTAATCAATAACCTAACTTCGATTATTAGTGCTCCTCTAATTTAGTTTTATCAATAAATAGCTTATGGATTTGTTGTTCTATTAAATATTACATCCTCAACGTATATAATTATCTAGTTACCTAGAGTTTGGTTAGTCACTTCTCAAACCTCTAGATACTAATTAGCATTGGATTACTCGATAAACCTCCTTTTAAAAGTACTTATGTCCATTCCCAATTGAATAACATTACGTTTAACAAAGTTGCAAAGAACTTTATTAAGAGTGGCCAATTATTGGACCCCTAAAACCACACCACAACCTCCTAATAGTTGCACAATGGTAATAAATTGGATATCTCAAAGTTACCATTCAGCATATGTGTTAAATGAAGAACTTCCCCTACAATCACTTTAATATTATCAGTATCAACTTATATGCCCCTTTTTACACAAGTATGACATTCATAAAATTGTGGGTGCTTCCATTATCTATTAAATATGAATGGTCTTACCTTTGTGTTATCCTATTACCCTCATTTATTTGAAGCCTCTCATTAAAATTCTAGATATTGTTTGGAGAGAAATTACAGGTGGCCTTCAGATATTACTTCATTTAGAGTACCTGACTAAATTATCAATTCCTCCTTATCATCTTCCATTATAACATAACCTTCATTATTTTTCTTACACTTATGCCTTTGAACATATATTAGTTTTCATATTAAAAACAAATATTCTTTGATTTCTTATCCTCAAATTCCTTGCTACTTAACTATCTTTGTTGTCTCTATAGAGGTTTATTAGGAAAATTCTTTTAGGAAGTGTTTGGGGATGGTAACAGGCCATTTTGATGTGTTATTTTAGTGGTTAAGGATGATGGTAAAATGAAAGGAATGTTTAGGGTTTGGGTTAACTGATTAAAGGGAATTCTTTAAGTATTATAACAAGTAGCTATAATGGCCTCTTGTTTCTTAGCCATAACATAGCTTGTGATAGGTTTTTTGGATTTAACATCTTAACTAATAATTCAAGGTTAAGTCTCAAGCCTTTTAAAAATAATTCAATTAAGTAAGATTACGTTATTTAAATTAACAAAAGGTCTAATTTTTCCCTTCACATTTGGCCAAAAGTCTAAAAAGGCCCAAGTAGTTATCTTTAATACTAGTTAACCCACTAATGTTTCCAAAATATAAAAATTTACTCTAAAAAAGTCACTTTGTCATGTCTATATTAATTGGACATTATGCCCTCGTTATTTTGGAACACAGAGCATGTCAAATAAGTTTAAATGTCAACTTACTAGTTAACACATATATTAATTGATTTTGATTTTTTAATATTTTATTTATTTATTACTTTAAAATTAAAAAAATAATGTTTAATCTCATTTCCCTCTTATTTTTTCCAAATTACCCTAACACTTATCCTTATCATTCATCCAACAAAACCCTACCTTCCAAACACTTATTCCTCTTCCTCTAGTTTCGATTAATTCTTCATTATTCTTCCTTTATTTTCAATAGTTTTTAGTTCCCTTCACTCAATATCAATGATAGCCTCAATATGGGCTTTAGAGAAATGCTGGTTTATTCCCATTATCCTTTTTTTCCCTTTTTAATCTTATGATTGGAACCATTGTCATTACTCTAACCTAGCCATCAATAATAAGCCCATTGACTACCATAAAAACCAAACTCAAGCTTAATAACCTTATGCCTACCATCAACTTGATCTATCAACTTTTAGAATTACAGATCTCAATAACCCACCACAATTGCCTACAAATGAACTTCTACAAAATTTGACTCCCATCTTATTACTTCTCAAGAACATCCTCTTAGACAAAAATACATTTGCCAACAATTACCTCTCACTAGATCTCCTTACGTGCTTCAATAACTCAAGTATATTAATATCTATAAATTACTTTATCCTAGAAATACATGTTTCTCAAAAGAATGAAGATAAGTGTTTAGAAGGTAGGGATTTCAAGTGTCAGGGTCCTTTGGGAGAAATTAGAGGGAAATGAAATTAACTATTTTTAAAATTAATAATTAAATTCTTTAAAAACTAAAATTTATTGGTATATGCAATATCAACTGCCAGGTTGAATCTAAGCTTATCTGGAATGTGACGTGTTCCAAAGTAATAAGGGCTTAATATCCTATTAATGGAGATATAATAGAGTGACTCTTTATAGAGCAAATTGTTCCATTATGAAAACATTGAGAGAGATAATGATAAGGGCCTTCTTAGACTCTTGATTAAAGATTTGGGGACAAATTAGAGAATTTTCCATTTACATTTTTATGGAATACATATCAAATAAGGAACAACAGTCTCACTTACTTCTTTTATATTGATGAGCTTTGATGTTGCCTATTGGGTCCTTTAATACCTCCTCCCCTTTTTGTTGATTAATAGTCATTATATACTCACTCCAAGTTGGCTCTTCAAATGACAACCAATGCCTTAAGAACAACTAGTGCCACTTAGCTATTATCCTTTTCATATAAATGCTAGCAATTTTTACTTCATTTTTGGTGATTTTTGATCTAATATAAAAAATTATTTAACTTAAAAGATCTAGTTGTGCACTTCAAAACTTGTGGGGTAGTACATAAAAGAGATTCTATCATATACTATATTTAGAGACTGAGGTTGAGGTCGAAGCTTATTAATGAACATATATTACTAAAACATTTCCTTAGAACATTTTCATCTCTCAACCTTGCTTTACATATATGTCATGTAGTCGAGTTTGTGCCTCTAACATCTCCTTTTGCATTTCAATGATCTGATTTGCTAATGATCCCTCTATTTGTTGCATATATTAAGCTTTGGTTCCTTTAGCCATAGAAGCTTAATTAAATATTCAATGATAAGTTTATATTTAGGTTGCAAGATTGTTGCTTCATTACCAAATATTACATACAAAATAACTAGAAGATAGTATAATATTCGATAAAGGAGGAAAGAAGAAAAATAATGATTATAAAGAGAAAATAACCAATATATTATAAACATATCAACATAACAATTATAGAGAGAGAGAGAGAGAGAGAGAGAGAGAGAGAGAGAGTATCTCTAGCCATTGTATATAAGAATATTAAGTAGACCACTTAAGAATATAACAATGGTTATAACAATAATATGTAAGTGGACCACTTATAATATGTGACTTACAAATGAGACTATTAACAACTATGAAATTATTTTTATTTAAAAGGCTAATAGAAGAATGATATCTTCATCTTCTTCAATTTCCTTTGTTTTAGACCAATTAAGACATGCACTTGATATTATTTTTATTATGTATGATTCATAAACATGAGCATGCAATCTTAGAGTTTTGAGATGAAAGTGGATTTTCTAAAAAATTTTTGGATGGACATGGTTTAAAACACTAGCATAAATCGAGGTGTGTCTTTCTTGGAAATCATAGGTGAAACAGTGGCCTGAAGACACAGGGTGTTGATATGGAAAATATATTTTTGTAAGAGATAGGTTTGGGATATGGGCATGTCATATATAATCTCTTATAGATAGAGAAGTTAATAAGATCTATGGATACAAGACATGGATTTATTGGTATGGAAAAAGTATTTTTGTAGGACACATGATTTAAAACACTATAATGTTATATATTATGCCTAAATATAAGGAAATAATGAGACCATAACTTAGGAAATGATGGTTTTCTAAGTTGTCTGAGCACAATTAGCTTTATTTAGAAAATGGTTTTTGGTGGGATATGAAATCTAAAAGGATTTTAAGACCTATTAGAATTATGGTTAAATCACGTTGGGTTTAGCAAATGGGCTATTGAAGTAAAATTACATTGCCTAAGATTTTTTATATATAAATATATATTATAAGCCTAATTTTCGTATCTATCATCAAATTTTCCAATAGTAAAATAATCTTTCTTAGCTCTTGAGGATGTAGGCACACCTAGTTGATTGAAATTTGTTAAAATCTTCTTACATTCTTATTTTTCTTTCATTGTTCTCTATTATTGCTATGTATTTTCTCAAAATATGGTATAAGAGCATCATTAAGGTGATAATAATTTAGCTATAAAGTCCGAAGAGGGAAAGTTTAATGGAACTAGGAATTTCAAACTATGGCAACAGATACTAAAGGATTTGTTATCATAATAAGGTATCATAATAGGGCATCTTGAAGGGCTTTGCAAGAATAAAATAAAATATATGGACGAGCTCGACTAAAAATAGTTATAAGTGTGAATATCTAGAACCTTACAGTTTTTTCCATAGACGAGGTCATGTACCACATTAAGGAGATTGTATCCCTATAGAGATTTAGAAGAAACTAAAGAGCTAATACATGTCAATTAGAATAAAAATTGGATTAAAGTTATAAGAATTGGATATGTGGCAAGTGACATGTGTCACTTTTCAAACAATGCCTTAAGTCCTCTAATCCTTAAATTTTAAAGACCCGCTTGTTATCTCTCACGATGCTTTTAAGTTAAAAGGCCATTAAGTGTTTTGTTTTGTTTTCTTCTTCTCCTTCGTGGCTTCTCTTCTTCTTCTTCTCCATTTTCATTTCTTCACTCACTCTCACCTCCACCGATGTTGAAACTAGCACTCGTATCTATCAATTTCTACTTCCATCTTGTTGTCTCTTCCATTTGTCACAAAAAAGCATACCTCTACCACCTTTGGAAGATGATGATCGTGGGTTGTTGGTGGTGCTAGGGTTAGTGTTGTTTTCAAGAGTTAGGAGCTAAATCAAGTAAGTAGCTTACTAATATTATGGGTTTGGTTAATTGAAGCAATTGTGATGGTTGTTAGAGGTTAGATGGCATATGATGGTGTTTTATGTATGATGAACATTTTTGATGTTCTGTTTTTGGGCTAATGATCAAATAATGGATTAAGAATTGATTTGTTAATTTTATTGAGTTGAAATAGAGTTATGAATGAGGAGTAAATGAAGTAAAAAAGGTGATATTAGTATAAGTTGTGAATGGGAAAAATCTAAACTAAAGTTGTTGAAGAACTGGGTTTGCGTCTGTGTATTTTTGCAGCCGCAAACTTGAAGGATATTAGTGAGGATTTCTTTCAGGTAAAGTTCGCCATGGTGAACTCTGAGTTTCGCCGCGGCAAACTTGAAAAATTTTCGTGAGAATTCCTCTTTGGAGGAGTTCACTGCGGTGAACTTTTTCTGCACTGAACATAGTTTAGTATTTTAGGCATATCTTTTTTTTGTAGCTATCCAAATGGACTACTTTTTAATTTGGTGCAAACTAGAGACATATGGATACAAATCATCTGAAGAAATCAAATTCTTAATCGGACTCTAAGAGTTTAAATTTCTGGGTGAAAGTTGAGTATAGGGTGTTGTCTCTGAATAAAAGCAGTCCGAAAATATTTTGAGTATAATATTCACATTACTGAACCAAATTGAGTTATTTTGGTGTCAATAGAAACATAAGACATAGAGGAACACATTTTTAGAAGAGAGTATGAGAAAATTACATCAGTTCTGCTTTCTAATTGAATGTGAACAGTAGACTCGAAAGTGTGACTTGGATAAATATGAAGTGAGTCAATGAGAAAGGAATAGAGATTTTAATGGTTTTAGTGAGGCATAAACCTAAGTATAAATATTACTTAGATGAGTTTTGACATAAGATTGATAATGTGATGAGAATAAGGGAAAGATAACCGGGATTGTCATGAACATGCATTGTATATATTTTATATACACACTTATGCATAAGGGAATACTTATAATTGTGCAATTATTAATGTATGTGCATCGTGTGTTTGGCATATTGATGTGTAGGATAAATATCTACATACAAACGTTTCTAGATCATTAAAGCTAGTGCTAATCTGGAGCGTACTTTGAGTAGACCTAGATGGTCTCATTCCATTGTTTGCTTTGTTTGACTTCTTGATATTGATTGATTTTTGAATGATTATGTGAAAGTGTTTGACTGTGTTGGTTTTCGGATAGGAGGTCCGATGAATGTGTTGTATCAAAGAAATATTGAAGTGCTCATTATATGTGAATGAGATGAAATAAATGTGCATAATATGATTGCTAAATGGTAGACCACGGTCCGATGACAAGTGTGTTTTTGAATGTGCATTTGCATATGAATGAAAGAGTGATTCTCAGCTTTAATGTTGAATGCTGGACTAAGGTTCGATGATATGGGAATGTGAGTGAATAGGAATATGCAAATGTAATTGATGCATTCCATGTCATGAATGCACGAAACATAATGGATGTTGTGTCCAGAGTAGCCACTGATTAGAGCTTAAAGCTCAACGAGTGAAAATGGGTCTCGAGCTCAAAAGTGATTCAGAGCCTCAGGCTCAACGTTTAATGAGCCCTATATGGGACAGTTATCAATGAGCCCTATAAGGGACAGTTATCAATGAGCCCTATATGGGACAATTATCAATGAGCCCTATAAGGGACAGTTTAGGCATTTTCACAACAAAGTAACAAATGAAAAGCGAGTCTCATATGCATTGCATATGCATAATATGAATGATCAAATTGCATTAAATGTGTAATGCAAAATGATGTGAATGTGAATTATGTGTTATGTGACTGGGTGAGCCATCATCGATGGTCACTCATTGAGTTCGCAAATATTTTTTAGGATCAGAAAAATACCCCATTAGGCTAACGGGAGTATACATACAACATTCAAGTGAAGGATAGAGGTTGGGATCAGTTCGTGTCTGCATTCATATTTCTTGTTTTTATATCAGATTGTGTTTTCAGTAATGATTGTATCATTAGTATGTACATAATTTTGTTCTGTATCAACTTTCCAAATTGGAAATTTTAGTAAAAGATTTTGAAATGTAATGATATCATGTTTATAAGTGTTTTACCTTTATAATGGGCCTAAGTGGAATGTGAAATTTCGATGATTTGTGTAATGGTTGTAATGTTATAAATGGAAATGTTATGAAATAAAATGGGCTCGGCTTAAATATTGATTTCCTATTATGATGATGTTTCAAAAAAATTTATATTGAGATTTAACCGATTGAGTGTTATAGCACGCCACCCTCGCGAGGCACGGACTCAGATATCCCTCAGGATGTTGGATATGCATCTTGCAGGAGTGGGGTGCTACACAAACACGGGAGTCTCCTCTTCCACAGGAGCAAATGCCTACTCCATTAGATCCAAGGATGTTTAAGGAATTTGCTCAAGTCATAGGCCAGATGTTGCAATCTTCTACTCCAGCCCTAGCTAAGAAGGGGAAATAGTTTGATAAGCTCAAAAAGTATGGGGCAGTGGATTTCTATGGGGTAACAGATCTAGAAGAAACTAAGACTTGGTTGAAAAACACTAAGAGGATACTAGATTAGATAGATTGTGAGGATGATGAGAAAGTTGTGTATGCTGCAAGCTTTTACAGAAATATGCTCTACGTTGGTGAAAAAATGTGTCGAGAAGTCAGATGAGACTGCTGGTGTTGGCATGGAAATACTTCTTAGCTGCTTATAAGAAGTACCTATCTGAGGTGTATATTCAGTAAAAGCAAAGAGATTTTCTGAGTCTCACCTAGAGGGAAATGACGGTGAGTGAGTATGAGCACTGGTTTACACAGCTATCCTGATATACAGTAGAGATGATGATGAGTAAGGTGGCTAAGTGCCTTAGGTTCAAATCGGGGTTGCATCTAGCTATCAGAGAGAAAGTGGTGGTACAAAATTTTTGTGATTTTTAACAGCTGGTTGAAGCAACACTAAGGGTGGAAAACATTGAGAATATAAAGAGCATTGTGAACAACAAGAGAAAGGGGAGAGAACAGTTCAAGAAGGGAGGTGGTGCTTCTATGTTCGAGAGGAGTGTCGGAACTTTCCCTATACATTCTGAGGAGAGGAGCAGTGGTGCAAGTAGGCCTAGACCTATGAGGACTTCTACTGTTTCTCATCAAGCCTCAATGGCGGGAGGTAGTAGAAGGGGAGAAAGGGATAAGTCTTCTATACCTAAATGCGACCATTGCGGCAAGTACTATAGAAGAGAATGCTATAGGCTGACTGGAGCTTGTTTTAAATATGGAGAGAAGGGGTACATGGCTAAAGAGTTTCCGTAGTATGCAACAAGAGAGGGAACTCAGATGTAAGCTTTAAGAAGAACTGAGACAGTGGGGCACAAGACTGCAATAGAAGTGGGCAGTACTGAGGTAGCTAAGAGAGTGAATCTTCCAGGGAGATCAAGGGGGCAAGCACTAGCTAGAGAATTTGCAATAACACGGGAGGATGCAGAGACCGCTCCAAAAGTTTTAACTAGTACGGTTAAATTATTTGATGCTAAAGTTGTTATTTTAATTAATCCGAGGTCTACCCACTCCTTTATTTCATTGGGTACAACTGCGTATGGTAGGGATTTGATCCCATTGGATACTCCTTTGATGGTGAGTACTCCAATTAACCAGTATATCATTATTAGTCAAGTTTATAAAGATTTTAAAGTATGTATTGGTGGGGAACACTTAGCGGTGGACCTAATGCCATTGAAGATGGGGGGATTGGATGTGATACTAGGCATGGATACGTTTGAAAAGTATAATGCCCATTTGGATTGCAAGCAGAAGATGGTGGAGTTCGAATTGGATGAGGGTAGAACAGTAGTGTGTATAAGGAAAGGGTGTAAAGCTTTTTTGGTCTAAGTGGTAAACACGAAGACAAATAGAGGAAAGTTAGAAGATATTCCTGTGGTCATGGAATTCCCGAATATCTTTCCTAAGGAATTTCTAGGACTACCACCCTCTAGGAAAATTGAGTTTCTCATTGAGCTTCTTCTGGGTACAGCACCAATATCAATTATGCCTTATAGAATGGCTCCAACAGAATTGAAGGAGCTTAAGGAGCAATTAGAACAGTTGTTGGAGAAGGGATACATTAGGCCTAGCTCTTCACCTTGGGAATCTTTAGTCCTTTTTGTGAAGAAGAAAGACGGATCGTTAAGAATGTGTGTAGACTACCAGAAGCTCAATCATGTCACCATTAAGAATAGATATCCGCTTCCACGCATAGATGATTTGTTTGATCAATTGCTAGGGACTAGGGTCTTCTCCAAGATAGATTTGAGATCGGGTTATCACTAATTGAGGATAAAGGAGTCAGATGTGTTAAAGACTACTTTTAGAACATGGTATAGGCATTTTGAGTTTTTAGTTATGCCTTTTGGATTAACGAATACACCTACAGCTTTCATGGATCTAATAAATAGAATCTTTAAGTCTTTCTTGGACCAATTTATCATAGTCTTTATTGATGACATATTGGTTTATTCCAAGAGTGACAAGAAGCATGAAGAGAACTTGAGGATTGTCTTATAGACATTGAGAAAGAACAAGTTATATCAAATTTGACAAATGCAAAGTTTGGCTAAAGAAAGTGGTATTTCTTAGAAACGTGATTTCGGAGCAAGGAGTATATGTGGATCCGAGGAAGATAAAAGCAGTTGTGAAATGGGAAGCACCTAAGAATGTAACAGAAGTGAGAAGTTTCTTGGGCTTAGTCAGGTATTACAGAAGGTTTGTGGAGGACTTTTCTATAATAGCAGCTCTACTTTCCAAATTAATAAGGAATAATCAAAAGTTTTTGTGGATAGAGGGATGCTAGAGCAGTTTTAAAGAATTGAAGAACAGGCTCACAACTGCACCAATTTTGATTTTTCCTTCCAATGGTGATGGATACATAATGTATAGTGATGCCTCGAGGAAGGGATTAGGGTGTGTGTTGATACAAGGAGATAAAGTGATTGCCTATGCTTCTAGACAATTGAAACCTTATGAAATGAATTATCCTACGCATGACTTGGAGTTAGTTGCTATAATCTTTGCATTGAAAATATGTAGATACTACTTATACGGAGTCACCACCAGGGTGTTTACAGACCACAAGAGTCTTAAGTATTGGATGAGCCAGAAAGAGTTGAATTTGAGACAAAGAAGATGGATAGAGCTACTAAAGGATTATGACTTGATGGTAGAATATCATCCAGGGAAAGCTAATATAGTAGCGGATACATTAAGTAGAAAATCAACTATGGCATATGTGGAGACAGTGTATCTTCCTTTGTTGAAGGAATTAGTCAAACTTAGGGAGACACTGAGACAAGCCGAATATGGCTGTGCATTGGTCAATTTTAGAGTAAGGCCAGTGTTGAATAAGAAGATCAAGGAATTGCAAGAACAGGATGAGTATTTGAGCAAGCTTATAGAAGAGATTAAAAAATGTAAACCTTTTGAAATAGAGATAAGGGAAGATAGATTAATGGTGGTAGGTAACAGACTATGTATTCCTTATATGTAAAAGTTGAAAGATGAGATTCTTGATAAGGCATGCAATGCACATTATGCAATGAACCCAGGAAGTTCAAGAATGTATAGAGATCTAAAAGAACACTTTTGGTGGAAACGAATGAAGAAAGATGTTGCAGAGTATGTTTAGAGATGCTTAGTGTGCTAACAAGTTAAAATAGAACATCAAGCGCCTATCGGTAAGCTTAAACCTTTGTCAATTCCTGAATGAAAATGGGAGAAGATTACGATGGATTTCTTCATGGGATTGCCAAGAACTAGCATGAAGTATGATGCAATATGTGTGATTGTTGATAGGCTATCTAAGTCAGTACATTTCTTGCCAATTAAATAGATAGACTCTTTTAATGCTTTGGCCAAGAAATATATAGATGAGATAATCAAACTTCATGAGATTCCAAGTTCGATAGTCTTGAAGAGAGATCCTAAGTTCACCTCTAGATTTTGGGAAAGCTTATAGGAGGCTGTGGGATCTAAGTTGCACTTTAGTATGACTTTTCATCCACAAATTAATGGACAATCGGAGAGAACAATCCAAACTTTGGAGGCAATGCTGAGAGCTTGTGTTATGGATTTCAAAGGCATATAGCATGATCATCTGTCTTTAATTGAATTCGCCTATAATAATTCCTATTACTCAAGAATTCATATGGCACCTTATGAAGCTTTGTATGGTAAGAGGTGAAGAACTCCTATTTGTTAGGATGAGGAAGGTGAAAGGAGGCTTTTAGGGCCTGAGTTGGTGCAAGCCACAGTTGATAAGATTAAATTAGTAAAACAAAGAATTAAAGCAGCTCAAGATAGAATGAAGAGTTATACGGATGCACATAGAAAAGAGATGGAATTTGAAGATCAAGTCAAAGTATTTTTTAGAGCTTCTCCATAGGAAGAGGTTTTGAGGTTTGGTAAGAAGGGCAAGCTGACTCGAAGATACATAGGCCCGTATGAGATCATTGAGAAGATTGGGCCTTTAGCCTATAAGTTAGCTTTACCATCAAAATTGTCTAAGATTCACAATGTCTTCTATATATCAATGTTAAGGAAGTACCGATCAGATCCTTCACACATATTTCAACCTTTAAAGGTCTAATTGAGGAAGGATTTAATGTATGAGGAGCAACCGGTGGAGATCCTAGATTCGAAGGAAAAAATTTTGAGAAACAAGGTTGTGAAGTTGGTTAAAGTCTTATGGAACAACCATTTGACGGAGGAGGCAACATGGAAGCTTTTGGAAGCATTGAAGGAGAAGTATCCACACCTCTTCGTAGACTCAGGTGAGAATTTTGAGGACAAAATTCTTTTAGGGGGAGAATTGTTGGACCCTGAAATTTTTTTCAATTATTATCGATTTATTTGTTTAATTATTTAATTACGATTTGTTTGTTTATTTATTTATTTTTATAATTGGGTCATTAAATTTAGTTAGCATGAATAGAGATTAGAATTATATGAAAAGATTAGAATTAAGTTAAAATTAATATGGGAATGCTAGAATTAAGTTAGCTTAAGGAGTTAGTAGATAAAGACAAAAGAAGGGGTAAATGGATATTGTATTAAATGATGAGGGCACAATTTGGAGACCAAGGATAAAAGTTGTCTTAAAATTTAGAAGAAGAGAAGAGAGAGTCATAGAAGAGAAGAGAAAAGAGAGAAGAAGAAGGGGAGAAGAAGGTCATGAGAGAAGCTAGAGAAGAAGAAGAAGACATGGGAAGAAGAGAAATCAAGCTTGATAAGGTAAGTTAATCATCTTTTCTTATGTTGAAGAAATAGGTTGCATTGAGAATGAAGGGATTGGAGAGAGAAGGGTTTGTGTTAGAAAAAGAGGAAGAAGGAACCCATTTGATTCTTAGGGTTTCTAAACTAGGTCTTTGGTTTTCTAACCTAGATGGACTATAGGTAGGTTAGGTTTGAGCTTAATTTATGTTTATTGCATTTTTTTGATTATTGAAGTTTATGAATTTTATTGGAATGTTGTTTTGAATGGAACCTTGGTTGTTTTAGGAAACCAAGGGAATCCTACCTAAGAGCAAAAGGAAAGACAACTTGAGTTAGATTTTTGTGAGTGAAATTAGGTCGGTAATGTATTTATGGTTGTTATGAAATTGAGCAAATTATTGCCTATGTGTATAAATGGATTGCTTAAATTTGACTTGTTTATGAATGATGGAAATTGCTTGATGATTGATGATTATGTTATACCTTGAAAAAGGTTATAACATTTTGTATAAACGAAAAGAAGAAAAAGCATGAAAGTATGAGCATATGATAAAATAATTTTGAGCATGATTATATGCTTTCGTTTGGCGAGACTGGGACCAATTTGTTTGTCACGTGCACGTTGACAAGAGCCTTCTCCTGACTACCTGCTTGTGACATATGAGTTCCAAAAGTGGACTCATTCTGTTCAGATGTAATTCCATGGAACCCTCGAGCCATTTGTTTGTGCATTGCATCTTTGAATTGTCAAGTATGATGCATTGAGTGTTATGTTTAATGCTGAAGTCTATGTTATGTGTTATTAGTTTTGAGCTAAATTGATTCATGCTTGAATTGCTAGATATACATGTACAAATGTTTAAATTTGTGGTCAATTGCTAATGGCTATAAATATATTAGCCATTGAGCCATGTAGCTCACCCTACTATTTCCCTCCTCAGGTGCAGAACGAGACGATTAGCAATCCTTGCAAGGCATCGGAAACTCCAAGATAGAGACTTTTGTACTAAGTTAATGAACATTTTTTTTATAGCTTTATAGGCATATCAACATTGAACATCCTTTTTGTATTTCATTTTAAGTTAGTGATGGGTATGTTGATTTGTAATGGAAGTTTGTATAAACTCTGTTTGAATTTATTAATGAAATATGATTGTGTTTTGCTTATGATCTCAACATTGGTATATTGCATTTCAAACCTTTCATAGATGTCAAAATATGAGTTCTAACTCCAAGGAAAAAAACTATAACACCCCACTCCCGCATGACCCGAACCCGACATCGATGGTGATATCCGAGTCCGTGCCCCACAAGGGTGGCGTGCTACGTCACTTAGTCAAAAATTTAGTATAAATTTTTTTTCAAGCGTACGCGCAAATCAATAATGGCACATTTGGTCCCACTTTTAATCAGAAACAAAACATATTACATTTTGATCGATTTCTTTTATAAAACCTTTTTCCAATCGGAAAGTATACACAATAAATATATTAAAATACACAAAATACAATGATTTGCGGAAATACAATTTAATGCGAAAAGACAAAGACACAATGAAGACGTGAACTGATCCCGACCCCTTCTTTCTCTCACATGCAATAGAGATATTCTCGTCTAACGAGGTATTCTTTTGAGTCCTGAAAAATAATTGCAAATTTTGGGTGAGTTTTGTGAACTCAGTGAGTAACCATCATCGATGGCTCACCCAGTCACAGAACACATAATGTCACATATCACACTTTATTTCACATTTCACATTCACATTATGTCACATTCGATACACTTAATCATTCATAGTATGCATATGCAATGC
>JANVCQ010000005.1:11180670-11209103 GCA_025531925.1 Erythroxylum plowmanianum
GGTCACTCATTGAGTTCGCAAAACTCACCCAAAATTTGCAAATATTTTTCAGGACTCAGAAGAATACCCCGTTAGGCCAACGGGAGTATATCCACAGCATTCAAATGAAGGATATAGGTCGGGATCAGTTCGCGTCTGCATTGCATTTCTCTATTTTATATTGAATTATATCTTCCGCAACTTATTGTGTAAATTTGTATTCTGAAATGATTCAAGTGTTTTGTAATTGTGAAAGGGCCTGAATGGATATTTGAAAATGGTGTTAACTGAAAATTTTTATGAATGAATGTGGGCCCAATTTGAGTAATGATTTTTGTAAAATGTGTCATGAATTTCAAAAAAAAAGTACCGATTTTTTAATGATTGAGTACTCTAGAACGCCACCCTCGCGGGACACAAACTCGGATATCACCATCGATGAACAGGTTCGGGTCATTGCGGGAGTGGGGTGCTACATGGATGATATTCTGATTGCTTTAAAAAATACACATGATATGAATGAACTAAAGATTTTATTGGGAAGGAATTTAAAATGAAGGATGTAGGTGCTACAAAAGAATATTAAGAATAGATATTTTGAGGGATAGAAACTCTAGCAACTTATGGTTATCTTAATCTAGATACATCAAGAAGGTGATGGAGATATTTAAAATAAGAAAGGTTAAACTCATAAGCACTTTATTGACAAACACTTCGACTTTTCCCTAAAATAGTGTCTAGGAATAGATATAATAATCATTATTCCTCTCTCTTTTTTTTGGAAACACAACAAGCAAGTTCTGAACATTGTAAAGCTCTAACATTTGGGATGAAATTGTTGCTACAACTACATGCAATGGCGTAGCTTCTAAAACTAATGTCCTTTCAATGAGAAATTTTTTGTATGCAAAAGAGTTTCTTATTTTAGTTCATTTCCTTTCCTTTTTACGATTTTTGAAGTTTAAGGTTTGAGATTTGAAAAGGGTCTCTTTGAATCCATAAGACAAGGTTCCTTTTTGGTGAATAAGGTTTAAAGTTTTGATTTTAGTCTTTATAGTAGATCTAGAAGTTGGCTCTATTTCATTCACTTAATCAAAAACATAAATCCTTGAATTTCTCAGCTGGGTCATATTTTAAATACTTTACTTCGTCTATTTTCCTCCCTTTTAATGTTGTTTTCTTTATATGTAGCTTCCATTACATGAGGTTTTGCTTAAAATTTTATTCTTCCCACCTAGAGAAATAGAGAAATTTTCATTGTCAAGTTTAGAAAACTTGTGTTTGGTTTCTTTAGTAACCTCTCTTGGCAGGTTTTACGTTCTCCAATTGGTTCAAATCTTAGATTCTACAATATTCTTCTGTAGCTTTCTGTTATATAAAAACACTATAAACCAATTATATAATCAGCCACTATAATTTGGCGGTGACGATTATATCGTATACTGGAGATCTCTCTGAACTCCTCAGATAGTTATGGATATATCGGCTTTTTGGTTGGTTGTTTGGCTTTTGTCACTAATTTATGTATGCCTTATTCTATTTAGATCTAGTCAAGAACTGCACAATCTTTTGTTATTTTCAGTCCTTTTCCAAAAACTGTGTTGCTTCTTAAATAGAGCAGATCAGTTTGATTGTTTCCCTTCTTTGGTTAATTGGTATCTCATAAATTTCTTCTTTATTATAAGCAATTGTGATTGGTTTAAGATTGTGTTTACTCATAGTTAATTCGTTGCTATTTGGGTGTTAGGATTTCAATTTTTTAGTCTTCATCGAACCATTAAAAGTTTAAAGTTCTTTTGTGTTTTTTGTTTTCAATAGATTTTTTGGTCTTTTAATTGTCTAACACTATTTTTCAACATTCTACGGAAACCCAATTTTTATTATTGATTTATATTGCGGATCATTAGGTTTTGATTTGCTTACAGTTGTGTGTACTTGTGATTTTCACAACTGTTAGTACGGTGCCTATTTTTAAGATTTAAGATCAATCTTTGTTTCCTTTCTCAAGTAACTTTAGATTCATTTAGGGGTTCATTAGGCTTGTTTTCTATAGCTTGTGTTAGGCATAAGGTAGGAGTGGTAGCTTTGACTTATGATGATAGAGCAAGGGCTAGTTCTTTGGCGAGTTTTAGGTATAAGAGAAGAGACGATTTTGACATATTACAGATAGGTTCTTATAACATCATGACTTTTACAGGGAAGTCTTTAGAATTGGTGAGATTTGGGAAAAATATAAGATTTATATAGTGTGCATATGAGAGACATAGTGGACAGAGGCTAAAGCAAAAGAGATTAATAGGTCCAAACTTTGGTATTCAGGGTGTTGGAAACGATAGAATGAGGTAGGTATCTTGTTGACAAAGAACTCATACATTATATTGTGGGGGTAAAGAGGATTAATGATAGGATTATGTCTTTAAAAATTGTAGTGAAAAGTGTTGTTTTTAATGTGGTGTATGCTTATGCACCTTATATAGGATTGGATAAACAACTTAGGTGTGAATTTTGGGAAGAGCCAGATAAGGTGATTCAGTAGATCCCCCTTGAAGAGAGAGTTATGCTAAGAGAAGACTTTAATAATCATACAGGGGAAACTTTGGACAGATATTTAATGACTCATGGGGTTTTAAGTATGGCGGTATGAATGATAGTAGGACTGCTTCGTTAGATTTCATGGTAACATTGAGTTGGTCATAGCCAACTCTTTTTTTAAAAATGAGGATCATATGATGACTTTTAAGAATAGAATCACAAAAACTCAAATCGACTTCTTCCTCATAAGGCGGAGCAATGGACCTAGTTGCAAAAATCCAAGGTGATACCTAACACCTGCTTATCAAATCAAAGGTTGGAGGAACTATAAGGTTAGAGGAAGAAGAAAAGTCTTAAGAGATGTGTTAGAGTTAGATGGTTGAATTTGAAAGGATATACAGTGGTACAATTTAGGGGTAAAGTAATATATTGAGAAGGATGAAAATTAGAAGGAGACGCTAAACAGATGTAGGACATAGTAGCATCTCTTTTAAGTAATACAATTTGGGTATTTCTAAAAGGCTTAAGGGTAGTAAGATCGAGTCTTGGTGGTAGAATAAAGATGTATAAGAAAATGTTAAGATAAAAAAGGGTGCCTATAAAGCTCTATTAGATAACACCACATAGGCAGAGAGAGTAGTTAATAAAGAAAGTTACAAGCTGACAAAGAAAGAGGTGAAGAAGATAATTTCAAAAGCTAAAAGCAGAGCTTACGAGAAAATATGCCAAAGATTGGAAACTAAAGATGGAGAAAATGATATATATTTAAGTTGGCAAGAGCTAGGGAACAAAAAAGCAACAGACAAACTAAGTTTGTTATATAAAAGATGAAATAGGATGGGAGTTGAAAATGACACCAAGAGAAGATGAAAGAGATAATTCTATACCTTTTTAATAAAGTTAGAGAGGACAACACCTTATTAGGTGATATTAGCATGTCTGAGAGGTATTGTAACCTTACTTATTGCTGACATATTACAATGGTAGAAATTAAAAGAGCTTTAAAGGAGATGAAGAGTGTAAGGGTAGTAGGACCTGATGAGATATCCATAGAGGTGTGGAAGAGCCTAGGTGAAGTGGATCTTACTTGGCTAGCTAAGATTTTTAATATGATCCTTAAGTCCGCTAAAATTTCAGATGAGTAGAGATTTAGTTTATTAATTCCTCTATACAAAAATAAAGGAGACATCCAAATTTGTAGCAACTATAGAGATATTAAATACTATGAAGTTATGGAGAAGTTGATTAAGAAGAAAAAGAGAAAGGATGTTCCTATTAAAGAACCAGTTTGGCTTCATGTCAGGAAGGTCTATAACAGAAGCTTTACATCTTCTCAGAAGATTAATGGAATATTATAGGGAAAGACAATGTAACCTATATAAGATTTTTATTAGAGATGTTTATGGGTCGATGGCCGGCCCAACTCGACCCATCATAATGTTTTAAAAGAAAAATGTCAAAAATGATGTCATTTTTGAAGTAATGGTAAGGTCATAGGCTAGGTCGGGTCGACTCATGTAGTTCAACCTGACCTCAGCTTGTGACCCACCCTTAGCCCTGTCAACCTGGGCCAAAATTGGGTCGACTAGTTTTTATTGACTTAGAGAAAGCATATGACATAGTACATAGAAGTTCATATGACCTATACACAAGTTATTAGGGATATGTATGAAGGTGTAAAGATTAGAGTAAGGATGATAAGAGGAGACTTAGAACAGTTTTCTAACAATATTGGGTTAGACTAAGGTTCTTCACTTAGTCCCTTTTTGTTTACAATAACGATGGATGAGCTTACCAAGAACATCCAAATGGATGTGTCTTAGTGTATATTATTTACTAATGATATTGTTTGAGTAGAATTAAGACTGAGTACTTAACGTGTAACTTTTTGGGATATAAGTTGGCTTTTAATGTGGAGTTAAATATTAGTTTAGAAGTTATACCACAGAAAGAGTGTTTTAAGTATCTAAGATCTATCATTTAAAGCAAAAGAGAGATTGATGAAGAAATAGTTCACCGTAGATTAGGGTGGCTTAAATAAAGACAAGTTGGGACTTTTATATGAAAAGAAGATATCGCTCAAGCTCCAGGGTAAATTTTACTGTTTAGCGATTAAGCCAATCATGCTCTATAGGATGGAGTATTGACCCATCAAATTTGTGCATAATTATAGGTTAATGATGAGAATGATTCGTTAGATGTGCAAACTTACTAGAAGAGATAAGTTCAAAAATGTAATGGTAAGAGACAACAAAAATTAAGAGAGACAATGTTTATGTAGTTCAGATATGTTAAGATGAGACACCTTGATGTTCTAATGAGAAGATGTGAAAAGATTATACCTAGAGACTGTAAGAAGAAAATAGGAAGGTCTAAGAAGAACTAAGGGGATATGATAAAGAATGATATAGCTCTACTGATACTGAGGACATGATCCTTAATAGAAAACTTTAGCGTACTAGAATACATGTAAAAGATCTCATATAGAGAGGTTATTTTCTCTCTTATAGGTCTTTTGATCATTTTTCTTATGTCTTATATTTAGTTTAAATTTTTAATACATAGTACTTCCTTCTTAGTTATTTAGCTTAAATAATTTCTTAATTACCCTAATTTTTTAATGGTTTTTTGATTGATTTATTTATTTACTTTTCTTCTTTATTGTTTATGTATTTATTTATTTATTTATTCTTTACCTTGTTTAATATTTATTGTATTAGTTATTTTATATTTTAATCGATATGCATTTATTTATTTTTATTTATTACTAATATCTTTTATGTTTATGATTATTTTTAATTATTATTACTTTATTATTTTAATATATATAGGTACATTTTACATATATATGTGTGTATATTTTTTTTAATGTAGGTTTATCAAAAACAATCTTTCTACAAGTTATAAGTACAACTGCATATTACTAGACTTTTCTAGACCCCATGTATTAGCGACATTTTCACTGGTTTGTTATTATTGTAATGTCCAGGAATAGATACAGAGCCAATGGTTTATCTAAGGTATCATATGCTAGCGTTGTTGGATGTTTAATATATGCAATAATTTGTATAAGGTCAAATTTGACGCATTTTGTTGATGAGGTTAGTAAATACATGGCAAAATATGAAATGTAACATCAAGAAACAGTTAAGTGCATATTTAGGTACTTAAAAGATACATCAAACAATAGGATTTTATTTAACAATAAGGTGATCCTTCAATTGTGGGATATGTGGATTTAGATTATCTAAAAGATTTGGACAACAAGAGGTCTATTATAAGGTATGTATTTATATCTTATTGGAGGACCTACTTGTTGGAAATCATTATTATAGTTTATGGTTGCAATTTCTAGAACTGAAGTATATAATTTGAATACATTGTGATAATCAAAGTGTCATTTACCTAGCAAAACTTCTTCATAAAATTTATAACTCAGCAGAAAAATGTACACAACCTAATAACTTCTTTTAATTATAATAGGCTCCATTGGATAAGGATTTATAACAAACTCCCCCTCTGACTTAAGTGGAGGTCTCTGCCAATCTGTCAATCAAACGATAAGCATCAAATTTTCTCGTAGTAGAGACTTTGTCATCATATTTGAACCATTATATTTTGTCTACACCTTTTCAAGCTTAAACAAATTAGAGTCTAGAACACCAATATAAAATATGTTTATTTCTAAGAAGTATAGCATTCTGACTATTACAAAATAAAATATATCTCTTTTGAGTAAAATTGAGTTCTTAAAGAAACTTCTTCATCTAAAGCGACTCTTTTTAAGCTTCAGTTGAAATAATAAATTCAGCCTTGATAATAAATAATATAGCATATCTTTCAACCTAGATTGCTAAGCTAAATTTTGTTTGTAAAGGTAATTAGATAGTATAACGTTGACTTTCTCGAGTCATCATCATCTGCTATGTCTGAATCAGTGAACCAAGAAAGAATAAGACTTCCTACTCCGAAATACAATTTCAAACTAGAAATACTTGAAGATATCTTATAATCCACTTTATACTGTTTAGATATTTTTTACCTAAATTAGAAAGAAAACGACTGTTTGCACTAATTACATAAGTAATATTAGGCCTTATGTAAAACATTGCATATTTCAAACTTCTTACGGCAGATGCGTATGGAATATTCTACATGTCTTCTTTCTCTTTCAAACTAGATGGAGATTGTCTAGTGCTACACCTAAAGTGAGGAGTGAGAGATGTGCTTACCACTTTAGCTTTATTCATGCAAAACAACTTAAGTACTTTTTCAATGTACCTTTTTTAAGAAAACCATAATTTCTTTTCTTTTCTATCAAAAATAATTTGCATGCCAAAAATTAATCTTATGTTCTTCACGATAACCTTTTTTAACTGTCAATTTTAAAAGCATTATGATCAGCAATCAACACGTCGTCAATATAGAATAATAAAAAGATGGAAGTCATTGTCAGAAAATTTATGAACAAATATACAGTGATAAGAAGCAATCTTCTTATATCCTTGTTGGATGATAATTAACTTAAACTTTTTATATCACTATCTTGGAGCTTGTTTCAAACTATACAATGTTTCATATATATCTCCTCCTTTAAATTACCATAGAGAAAAGCGACTTTTATATCCAACTATTTAACCTCCAAATAAAAAATGACTATCAAACAAAAAATAACTCTAATAGAAGACATATTAACAGTAGGTGAAAAAATCTCTTCAAAGTCAATTTCCCTTTTTCTATCTAAATATTTTAACAACTAACTTGACTTTATATCATGGATAGGAAGTTCTCTTCATTCTTCACCCTATAAATCCATCAATCGTATAAAGTTCTTCTGCCCTTAGGCAAGCTAACCAACTCAAAAGTGTGGTTTTCATATAAAGATTTCATCTCTTCTTTCATAGTTACAACTGATTCATCCTTATGATCACTTTTCATGGTCTCTTTATAGCTTTTAAGTTCTCCCCCTTTAATGAGGAGCACATATTCATAAGAAGAAGAATGAGTGGATGAATTTCTTTCTATATTAGATCTCATCAGTGAAGCTACATTTTCATTAATAACCTCAAAAAAAGAAGCATCTACATTATTAGCAACATTACCATTAATACCTTCAATTTGACCATTCATAAATATGATTGTACAAATCATTCTAATTTCTAAAGTCAGTTACGTTAGTCATTTATGGCTCCTAAGGTGGATTGAGATTAATTAAGCCTTTAAGAAATTGAGATTTTAACTATTATGCATTATTAATATCTTTAATGGTCATATCCTCCATGAAACTAACATCACAGCTTCTAAGAAGTTTCTTTTCAACTAGATCATACAGCTCGTAACCAAACTCATCATAGCCATAAACAACGAAGATAAACTTCCTTCTTTAGACATCTGATTTGGACCTCTTATATTTTGACACGTGTAAATTCTTTACAATGAAACACACATAAGTGGTTGTAAGAAACTTCCTTACCATACCATGCATGATCAGGAACTTTACCTTGTAAAGCAATAATAGGGGATAAGAGGATAATATATGGAACAATATATAAAGTCTGACCCCAAAAAGATTCAGAAACCTTTGGTTCTAAAAGAAAAACCGCTAACCCTCTGTACTAATTTCCTATTCATCCTTTTTTTCCAGACCATTAAAATAAGAAGTTTTAAGAAGGGTCTTTTAGTGTCTAATACCTTATTGTCTATAGTACTCATAAAAAGGTCTATAGTACTCACTATCATTATCGATACGAATATATTTTAACTCTTTTTTTAATTCTCTTTCAACAAAAGCCTAGAACTACTTAAAGAAACTTAATACCTAATCTTTTGACTTAATTGAAATAAACCCAAAGTTTTATTGAACATTCATCGATAAAGTCCGTCACTAAAATTCTTTGTCTTTATTGGACCACAGAGATTTAAATGTACTAACTCAAGTAATTCAAATTTTCTAACTGTAGAATAACTCTTGAACAAAACACTAAATACCAGTCAAGCAGTGGGCACGTTTTTGCACTCTTCCACCTTTCAATTTAGAAAGTAGATTCATTTTGGATAAAGAATCAGATCCCTTCTTACTGATGTGGCCAAGTCTTTTGTGTCATAATTTTGAAGAGTTATCACTCTCAATTAGATAATAGTATCAATGAAAACTAAAGCTTTAGCCTACTAGAAATATGAAGACTGCTTTCCACGTGCCATAACCAAATAACCTTTAGTGTTCTTACGTTAAATGTCACCAAAAGTACTGAAATAACTATCATTGTGAAGAACACTTGTAGAAATCATATTCAAATAGATATCATGTGTATGTTTGGCATTGTTCAAAAGTAACTTTGATCCATTGTTGGTCTCTAATATAACTCCCGATGCTAATAACCTTTGATAGACCATCATTATCTATCTTTGAAACTCCATGATCACCTAAAAAGTAATATATGAAGAAAGCCTTCCTCAATGTCATATGAAAGCAAACACCAGCATCAACAACCCAAATTGACTAGTCATAAGCAACATTAATAATAACTTCACTATAGACAGACGTAAGATCCTCTATAATGGTAGTGGCAACATAATCATTACTATCTTTGTACATCTTCTCTTGTCTATATTATTGGCCTTTTCTCCCTTTTTAATCTTAAAACAAAATTTCTTGATATATCCTTTTTTTTTACCAATAATGACATTCAAGATCTTTGTACTTTGACTTTGGTTTGCTTCTATTGTTACCTTTTCTTCTATCATTTTATCCTTGACCTCTTTCTTTGCTTCTCCCCCTATTTTTAGTAACTGAAACCTCATAATAAAGACTAGAGTCATCTTGAATTTTGTCTTATTTCTTCATTCAAAATAAAAGATTTTACATAATTCCTAGTCATTATACTACTAAAAGCAGAACTATTTAAGGTCACAAGAAGATTCTCCTATGGATCAGACAAACAATTTAATAACTAAAGTATTAAAATCTCCTATTTAAATCTTACAATTATTCCAAACAATTGATCAAAGAAACTTTAAGATTCATTTAAATGATTATAAATGGAACCACGTTCCTAGTATCTCATATTCTAGCTTTTTGAAGAAAAAAAGTTTATTATTACTTATCTTTGACACCTATAAGTATTCAAGCTTATCCTATAAAATCCTAGTATGTGAATCATATGAAATGTGATTCAAAATATTATCATCTACCCAATATTTAATAAAACCACAAAATATCTCATGCTAAAATGCTCATTCTTTATCACTTTTACTTGAATTTTTCGATAGAAAATACTAGTAGATGAATCTTTTTCACAAGCAACAAATCTTTCATATTTCCTTTCTATTTGTGATAACTTGTGTCATTCAAATTAATGATTCTAGTATAATTAGATTCCATCTTTCAATCAAACTAAATTCACATGTAAAGAACCAAAGCTTTGATATTACTTGTTTGAGAAAGGAGATGTCCAATGCAATGACAACAACATTAGTTTAATGTGATTAACAAAATAAAAATTTTCCCGCTTGAATGATGAGCAAAATAAAACTTTTCCCGCTTGAATGAAATTACAAGGAGCAAATATGAATTCATAGAAATCAAAGACATAAGAGATTTTCAAATTTTTAATGTGATAAACCCTCTCAATATGAGAAGTAAAAATTCTAGGGCCTAGTCCAACAAATAATCAACTTTAAAATCAATAAGTATATTAAAATGAGTTCTCTGATAATTAAAGAGCTCTCAACAACAAATATTAATTAACAAAAGTGGTAACCAACAATATGTATATCAAAATTTAAATATATCATAAAGACTCCTTTTTATACCACGATAGTTCTTTTTTAGTGCGATTATAGTTCTTCTCACATATCATATCATTTTCTCTCCTATACTGTCAACTTTACCAACTTCTGCAAAAGCTCCTCTCTCAAACCAAAGGAGAAAATAGTAGTAAGTACTTACAAAGATAAAGAAAAAAAACCATACCAAAACTAAAAATAGAAGGAAAAAATAGTTACACTATTCACATAAGATAGCCACACACCAAGCACCAAAAAAGTGTGTAAAAAAGGTGAATATACCCACATCAACTGCAAATTTTGACCAAGTTAGAAGAAGAAAATGATATCCCAAACTCATATAGCTAAACCAAATAGGAGATAAAGGAATATAGATGGTCACAATACACACTTAAAAATGTAGAGTAAAAACTTCTTTATAAAATTTGAAGTCTCTACACAAAATGCACACATCCCCATCACTTCTTTTAATTATAATGAACTATATGTGAGAAGAATCCACAATAAACTAATGAGTATCAAGATTAATAAAAAATATTTAAAAATACTCATTTTCTTCACTTGTATCTTCAATTTTTACCAAAAAATATAAATTGTATGCATCTTTTGTTTGAAATTTTCAATGAAAATTTTGAGGGATTTTGAAGGAGAGATCGACTTGGTACATAAGGTCCATCCATCTCTATTGCTTTCTCATTGAATAGTAATTGAACAAAATCTTCCTTCGAAGCCATAGTTTAATCCTTGATTGATTTCTAAGAAAGGGAATAATTATAAATGCTTAAAATATAATTTTATTTATTTTTAAAAAATTGAAACTTGATTATAAACATCTTATATGAATATCTTCAAATTAACAACTGCTAATAACACTGATAAGGCTAAGATAAGACAATGTTAATGCTAAAATAGATAAATTTTGAGAGACAGTAAGTACTATATAATGTTAAAAAGTAAAGGGATGTTGCTTATTAAACCCTTAAAATAATTTATCCTAATATTTATCATGCACAGACAACTGTTACTATAGTGTACGTATGTACTTAGGTAGGAGATTGAGAAAGTGGAAGTGATTTTCTTTTCCCTCTTCCAAACTATGGCCCTATGTTACTCTCAATATCGATGTAGCCAATTTGCTAGTAAAAGTTCAACTCACCTTTGATGACCAAATTTGTCATATAGTGATGAATATGTAGCAACAACCACTGCAGCGAATTTCACACAATGGAGTATAACAAAACAGTAAGTAGTACAAGAAGGAAAATGAAACATGATTTAAGGGGCCCAAAAAGCAACCATATGAAGTACATTCAAAAGCAAAAGTACATTACATTCAACAACTACAGATCCAACTTCCCACACTGTTAGAGAATAAGATATGATATGATTTAGATTTAGTATTACATAGGAATTATGATTTGATTTGATAGTGATTCAAAATGTACCTTACCTTATATGAAATCTAACATGTAAAGGAGTGAGAGGTGCTAATTTAAGTAAGGTCTTTCATCCTTTTTCTTAGTTTTTAACATGGTATTAGAGCAAGTTTAGAAAACCTACATTTTTCCAACAACCAAAACCCATACCCAAACCCTTCTCATAAAAACAAACCTAACCTTAACAATCTAACCCTAAAGACACCTCTGGCAGCCACCTACGACTAAGACAGAAGAAGGAGTAATGCAGGCGAGCGTTCCACCCACCCCCATGTACCGCCATGCCCTTATTGTTTAACCGATGCATGTAACTCATGCATTGGCTTTCAATGACTCTCTGATGTCCCAGTTGTCATGGACAGAATGTCCCCAACCCCAAAAACTTGTTGATGATGAGTTTTTTTGTTTTTAATCACTAGAAAGTGGATTTGTGTGTTCAACCATGGTTAGTGATGTGTTCTTTCTGCCTTTAATTGTTGGAAACTAGGTTTATATAATTAATTATCGTCGCTGATTCTATCATAGTTGTAGTCTCTCTTCCTTTGTTGAATAACTGGTTGCTATTTGAAGTTCATCTTCTCATTAACATCTTTTTTATATCGGTTACACTATGAGTGACTTCAAACTGATAGTACTGACAAATAACCACACTTTTTTGTTCAACAAATCATAAATTGGAAGTTGAATGGAACAAATTATGTTGCTTGGGAGAAGGCAATCATTGTCTATCTTAAAAGTCTAGGTAGGTATAAGCATCTCACGGATCCAACTCCTGATATTAAGTCACCAGGGTACATGAAGTGTGAACAACATGATATTCAAATAATGACGAGCTTTTGGAACACTATAGAGCCAAATATTACTGATATTTGTCAGCATATAAACTCAACAAAGGAGTTATGGGAGTACGTATGACTTTTATTTCTATTAATGTTACTCATATATATGATTTATTTGTAGAGTTGTTCAAGTGTGAGCAGAGAGAGAAGAATCACACCGAGTACCTTTTAGAAATAAAAATTTTATTTATCTAACGTTTAGTAGCTCAACCGATAATAACAAATAAAGATCAACTTCTGATGGAAAAACCTGGCTGGCTTAAGGCCAAAATATAAACTAATTCAGGCTCAAATACTCGGTGGCACTAAATTTCCATTCCTTGCTGAGATATATTCACAAATATCTCCATCATTAAAGGGGCCAATACAAGAAAGTGGTGACAAGTTTGCTCTCGTTGTTCACAATAGTGGAAGAGGTAATGAAGGGCAAAGTAATCGAGGTGGTCGTGGTGGTAGTGGAGGAAGGGTTAAAGGAGGCCAAAGAAAATGTGACCATTGTGGCAAGGATGGATATGCTCGGAACTATTGTTCGGACTGATACCCATAGTTGCATCTAAAAGCCTCTTAGTCTATTAATATTGTGGAGCCTTCTAGTGGTTCTAATTATTGTGCCTCAACAAGTGGAAACAAGTTAGTATCTGAAGAAGAATATGCAGCTTTTCTCCAGTATTAGGCAGCCAAGCAAGCATCCACACCAATTGCATCTTTTGCTCATCTAGGTAATCACGCAGCTTGTATATCATCCTCTATTAAAACTTAGGTTATAGATTTAGGTGTCACTGAACATATTGTAAGTAACCCAAAAAATTTTTATCAAATTATCTTTGTATCAAACTCTACCAATGTACTGTTACTAATGGTTCCATTACTATTATAAGTAGAGTTTGCACTTCATTTCCCTCTCCTTCAATGACACTATCATCAACTCTATATATCCCAAATTTCCGTGCACCTTAATGTTTGTTAGTAAAACTAAATCATTTAATTGTTCTGTCTCTTTTTTTTCTCTCATCACGTTGTTACTAAGATTTGAAGACAAGGAAGAAGATTGAAGGAGGGCGTGAATTTAGAGGTCTCTGTTATTTTCACAAATGTTCAACCGCCTGCTCAACTATTGTTTTACCTCTTTAACTCCATAGTCGCCTTGGTCATTCATTCATTCAAAAATTAAAACAATTGATTCCTAATTTGAATTCAATTCATCATCTAGAATGTGAGTCTTGTCAACTTGGGAAACATCATTGTGTTGCTTTTCCATATAGAGTTAATAATAAAGTCGAAAGCTCTTTTATGTTAGTTCATTCTAAAGTTTGGGTCCATCTCGTGTGACCTTGAAACTTGGTTTTCGTTACTTTGTTGTTTTTGTTGATGATTCGTCTAGAATGACTTGGTTATATCTAGCAAAAGAATGTTCTAAATTGTTTTCTATTTTTCAATTCTTTTCCTCTAAAATCATAACTTAATTTGGTTGTCCTATTTGTATCCTTAGAAGTGATAATGTCAAAGAGTATTTTTCTAATTCTTTTTAATCTTACATAAAAAATTGATGTATAATTCACCAATCTTTTTGTTTTCAAACACAAAACAAAATGGTATTGTTAAAAGGAAAATCAACATATCATAGAAGTTGCTCAAACCTTATTAATTGAGATGAAGGTTCCTAAGGATTTTTGGAGTGATGTTATCCTTACTGCTTGCTATCTTATTAACAGAATGCCATCCATTACTCTCAAAGGTTAGATCCCTCATATTCGTATGTTTCCTAATACTCCTTTTTTCCTCTTCATCGTTGTATCTTTGGATGTGTCTATTTTTTCCACTAACTCTAGCTAAGAATTGACAAACTATATCCACAAGCCATCAAATATATCTTCCTCAGTTACTAGAGGACACAAAAAGGTTATCATTGTTGCAGTCCCTCGCTTAAAAGATTCTTTGTGTGTGCAGATGTGACCTTCTTTAAGAACGCATCATACTTTTCTGAGAGTCAAGATGCCAAAAGCTTTCATCATTGTTTGCCATCACTTTTTGATAAATCTTTGGATAATTTTGCTAAAAATTCACACCCTTCACCTACAAATTCCAATCCTTCTTCCCTTCATCAATTGTCTCGAGTAGATTTGCAGGTTTATTCCCGTTGACCTCATCGAATGCTAGATGGTCATTCGGATGAGCCCTCTCCTCTAGTGTCTAAATTTGTCGCCAAATCAGAAAATTTGTGACCTAGATTGGCCTATTACTTTAAGGAAAGGTAAACGATCTTGTACCCATCATCCAATTTTTAATTTTGATTCTTATAACCAAGTATCCCCTTCCTTTCGTTCTTTTCTATCATATTTGGATTATATGTCTATACCTAAAAGTATAACAGAGGCTAGGAAGCAAGCTATGCAAGAGAAAATAAATGCTTTATGGTCCAATGATACCTGGAAGCTTGTTACTCTTCTTCCTGATGCCTCAATTGTTGGTTGTCGATGGGTATATACTATTAAGACAGTTGTTGATGGATCTATCAAACGACTTAAGACCCGTCTTATTGCTAAAGGATACACATAAGTCTATGGTATTGATTATTTTGAAACCTGGCAAAAATGGCGTCAATACAGATGCCACAACTTGTTTTTGGCCTCTCTACCGACTTGATATAAAAAATGCATTCCTTTATGGTGATCTCGCAGAAATAATCTATATGGAGCAACCTTTAGGGTTGTTCAAGGGAAGTCTAAGAAAGTATCTATTGAAGAAATCCTTATATGAGTTAAAACAATCTTTTAGAGCATGGTTTGGACGATTTAGTTCACTTGTGAATAAATTTGGTCTCAAGCAATGTGGAGAAAACCATTTGGTATTCTATCAACACACAAAAACTGGTAAAATTTTGTTGATTGTATATGTTAATGATATTGTTATTACTAATGATGATCAAAATGGAATTCATAGATTGAAGGAATTCTTGCAACAACAATGTCAAACAAAAGATCTCGATCTATTGAAATATTTTCTGGGAGTTGAAATTACAAGATCTAAAGATGATATTTGTCTCTCCCAACGCAAATATGTTCTCAATCTCTTAGAAGAAGTTGGCTTGTTGAGATGTAAACTAGTAGATTCTCCGATAGATCTCAACCTCAAACTTGATGTAGATCAAGGAGAACTTTTGAAAGATCTAGAAAACTATAGGAGATTGAATGGCATATTAAACTATCTCACAGTTACTAGGCCTAACGTTTCATTCAGTACAAATGTTGTTAGACAATTTATACAATCCTCTTAGACTAGCCATTAGAATGCAACTATTCGAATCTTAAGATAGCCCAAGCGTAATCCCAACAAAGGACTCTTATATAAGAACCATGGGCATTGTTCAGTTTGGCCTATAGGGATGTTGATTGGACTGATCAGTGATCTACTACGGGATATTACGTGTTTATTGGTAGCAGTATGATTTCACGAAAAAGCAAGAAGCAACCAGTGGTTTCTCGTTCTGGTACAAAATCTGAATATAGAGTCATGGCGTATACAACTCGAGAACTTATCTGGGTATAACATATACAGAAACTTGGATTTCAACTAACACAACCTATGGAGCTAATGTGTAATAATCAAGTTGCCATTTACATTGCTTCTAATCCAATTTTTCATGAAATGACAAAACATATTGAAGTAGACCGTCACTTAGTCAAAGAGAAGGTTCAACAAAATGTGATAAAAACCACTCATGTGAATTCTTAGCTGATCTACTTACTAAGTCTTTGGTGTAACAAGCTTGGAGCTTATAAGGGGAGTGTAATAAGATTTGATATGATACAGATTTAATATCTTAGGTGATATGATCAATATATTTAAGAATTATGATTTGATTTGATTGTGATTCTAAATGTAACTTACGTTGTATGAAATCTACCATATAAAGGAGCGAGAGCTTTTGAGTTAAGGAAGCTCTTTCATCCTCTTACTTAAATCTCAACACATACAACCTGAGTTTATCGAAGAGCAATAATCAAATATAATATAATTTGGCTATGTTCATTTATTTTATTTCCATGTGACCATGAACTAAACCAAATGATGGCTCAGTATGAGTTGGCAAAAAGAGACCACAAAATGATGTCCTTGATTTCTATATGTCCTTTGGATATCCCTTCCTTTCTCTAGTTTCTTACAGATTTGTCTTTGGTTTACCACTCGGAGTGACACGCCTTGTCACTGAACGCATGGTCACGAATTCCTCGGCAGTAGAAGGGTGAATTCCAACCTGCACGTAAAGAAGTTTAGTCATGCAATGTATACTGGAAGTTTGCAAGAGAAAATTGTTATAGGAACATTAGGAATTTCTGTTGAGAAATTGCATGCTTCTGTTACCACCCTGGCGTACAGGAAAAGTTCTCACCGTGCTGTCAAATTGTGCCTTAGTTGCTCCACACTTCAATGCTATACCAATGCCCTAGCAGAATGCATCAACATGGCAATCAGAAACCAAATCAAGTACTAAACTAAATATGGAAAAAGAATATCGATGTCAGCTCAGGCAGCCAAAATTCACCTTGTTTGGAAGTGAAAATTACACTACCACTCTAGGAGTGGAGCTTAATTAAGCTGTAGTGATTGTCCATACTTGATTTTAATTAAGCTTCCTTAGCTTTTCACAGACAAATCCAGACAAATTGTCTATCTACGAGGTCTAAATTAATTCTTAGGATGGTAGATTCCCCTTCTCACAAAGCTGGCAGCGATCAAGGCCAGTTCATGGAGGTTCTCATGACTTATTGAGAGCTAGAGGCAACAACGATCTTTCTTTCTATGCTAAAAAGCTAAGCTTATAAAATGATAGCATTCGGTGTACATAGAATTATGGATTGAAGTAACCATGTCTAAAACTACATTTCCTACAAATAGTTTATACCGCAAATTTTTTATCCAGTTTGGAATAGAGCACACCCAAGAACTGATACACATGTAGCATAAGAATTATGAGCCCAAAATCAGGTTGAATTGAGGTTATTAATTATAAATAGTAAAACAAGTGATAGAAGTTTTACATTTGGGATCATTATTTAAGAGGGCTGTTATTTGTTATACCTGCATAATTTCAGGTGCATCTGATCCACACATTGAGGCCCCAAGAACTTTATCCGTCTCAGCATCAACAATGAGCTTCATCACTGTCTTTTCTTGTCGTCTGGAAAACATTACAAACCAGGTCAGAAAAGAACATGCATATTTTGAGCACTTCAACTTGCAAGAATAAATCAGAAGCGGAATCATCTGAGGCAATTGATATTCAGATTGAAGATAACATTCTAAATCCTTAATTAAGATTCTTCAAACAGAGAATAGTTTATTTTCATGAGGGAAAACTAAACTATTACTGTTTCAAATAAATAATACATATGGACAATATGCTTATAACTTTATGGTTTCACCAGATTCTAATTTGTAGTTATTACAAATAAATCCTGCATCTTATCTCTAGTTTATTGCTACATGATAAAATGATATTTTGACAGCACACTTATCTCTAGTTTTAGAATATAATGCAGTTTAAAGAGACAGAGATGAAAAGAAAGAAGATAATATGGGTTAACTATCAAGTGAGATGAATAATTATCATCTTTGTTTGTTTCAATTATGTTGGGGCATTAGTACAACATTAAGACTTCTACCAAAGCTTCATTTTTTGTACAAAAGCAGTAATAGTACAACTTTGAGACTTTATATCATGATGCACAACGCGGTACATATATGATCTAAAATACAGTACTTACCCAGAAACAGTGTTTTTCATAGGTTTGAAAGTTGAAGTGAAAACCAAGATATCCCCGCTTGCTTGCTCCAGAGCCTGCTCTTCACTGAGGCCTACTACAGAAAGAGGTGGTATACTACAAAGGAGAAAATCACAACAGTGAAGCAGAAGTAAGCAAATCCTCATAGAACATGAAACACAGGAAGGCACACAAAGATGTAGGAGGTTTCATCAAGAAGGACCTAGTATTACAACATTCTTAGGTAATTTAGCCAAGAACAGAGCAGAATGAAGGAGAATGATCAATGTAGCCCAACTCCAATTATTACAATCAAGGTTTACTTGAGCTTGGGTATATAATGTTGAATACCAAGTACATTAATGACAGAGTAACATCAACATAGGAATAAGCTTGAGAAAAGGATAGTGAGAATATCATTGAGGCACCGTGGAAGGCTCTGAAATATAAGACATGACAAGAGTTTAGTGGAAATATCAGTAAAATGCAATCCACCCCATTGCGCCTATAAATACCACTATTCGTGACAGTCCCACGTATATAGTTAAGTCTAACTTCACAAGAACACATATCTTGCACCTTTTTACCTTGCACAGGTATCAAAAACATTGGAGCACCTTATACTACTTCAGATGCACCAGATGTCATATACTCAGATTAGGGATATGTATCTGGGTTACCTGACTTGCTAAAAAGGATAGAATATGGAACGCAGCCTTAAATTGGCTTATGACCACAGAATATTTCCATGTTATACAATACTCCTCGACAAATTAAAGCTTGTGGATTCTATGTTAGTAGTCCTTGACATCTCATTATTCAATGTTGGATTACTAGTCCAATGATCTTCTCTAGGCTTACTGAGCTTTAATCAACCAACTCAACCATCTCAACTTCATCTTTCAATAAGAAAAAATGAATTCTCTATTAGCTTAACTGAGCAACTAGACAAATTAAAGTGCCATAATTGTCAAGCATAGCTCTCCTGTAGCATGATTGCATTACCGCCAGGGAAGTAAAAGGGACAGCATCTCTTTCTGTTCTCCCAGGAAGTAACAGTCAATCCTTTCCTCCTTAACACAAAGAAACTACTTCTATTAGCTAGATGCACAACTGATTTGGAGGAACAAAACTTGTCTATAAGTTGTTCGGCATGAGGAATAGAGGTTTTTAACCACTATATCCAAATTATCACGGGCTATGTAGTCAGTATGACTCTTCAAAGAATGTGGAAAACCTCTTCTTCACAACATGACAATACTCATGAAATTATAGTTTAGGCTATTAAAAACTACGAAATGGAACTTACGTATCAGACTATATGATGTAAGCTACTGAGTAAGGAAAAAAGCAGAGCAAAGTCATAAATATCCTAAATCCTGGAACTATCTGACTCTATTATCACCAACAACTAAGTAGAACCAACAGATTTGAGGCCAGAGGTATTACCTAAAAACAGCACAAGGTATATTGCTATAATCTGGTTGGCTAGACTGCCCCCCAAAAACAGTTTTCTGCATTAAGCAAAAGAAATAGATTCCATTACAAGCATATTGGATAAGAGTGGACAAGGGATTCTTTTAACTAAATAGAGGAATTATGAGGTCTAGGCAAAAGACATACTGCAAAACATGTTCCCTCCATTAAGGCAACAGGAGTGAGGTTCATTCGGTTTGTGACATCACCAATAGCGCAAATGCTAGGTATGTTGGTGCGTGAGTACTCATCAACCTGAAGAACAAGGGGGGTCAAATACCACAGTAAAGTTAATTCTAGTTGAACATCAATAATATTTTCTAGACAGCAATGGATGCTCTGTAGTGAAGTTTTCATCAATGCAGCCCCCGCCAACAACCGATCATAAGAAATTTAATAAAGAGCATATTAGTTGAATGGATTGTGTATGTACAAAGATAAACTAATAGATAGTGCTCAATAACCTTTACAGCTCCAGTCTTATCAAGATCCACACCTACAGCATCCAAATTCAACCTCTTTGTGTTTGGGGCCCTACCTGAAACATACAAGAGAAGAAAAATTCTATTAAACAACTTCAAGAGAAGAAAAGACAATTCCTTCTGTCAAGCAGGAAATGGAAATGATACCAAAGAACAAATACATTTAGGGAATGGCGGCAAGATAATAGTCTGTACATATTATCACACTCATATAAATTACGTAGAATGTACAAATTTCATTGAAATGTTCCCAAAATCATATATTTTTCGTCTTCTACCTTTAAAGATTAGATCCCAAAGCATCAACAACAGATGACAATATGGTCTTAGGGGCTACAGATCACCTAGAAGAACAGTACAATTTGAAACAATTAATTATATTAAAACATCAAAGATTCACTGCAAAACTAATTGATGTTTGGAAACTCCAACCAAATCTTAACAATCTTAGGCAATACAATTGCTATGCTGCATAACAATTGTTACATTCCCTCTGCACAATCCAAAGCCATCAAAAACCCTCTTATTCTATTTCACCATGTGAAGAAAATGTTAACATGGCTAAACCACCGTATTTATATCTAGGCTCCAAGTTGTTTGGATTCACAAGTTATTTAATAAAAGGAATGACATCTAACCATCCCCAACGATTAAACAAAACCATAAGCTTAAGTGTGTATGGTTTAAATAATTACCAGTGGCGAAAAGAACAACATCAGCAAACAACTCCTCTCCATGATCTGTTACAACTTTTATGCCATCTTCTGTCTTAATCAACTGTATTATCACATTTATGGTTAGCGTAATATACATTGAAGAAGTGAGAGAACAATTTACATCAGTGAGTCAGGAAAAAAAAATCATAAATGGAAACAAACACAAGAATAATTGGAAAATACCTCCTTTAAATTTGTCCTTGGATGCATATTGATTCCCCTGCCTTCCAGATTTCTGGCAACCACTGCCCTCATTTCGTCATCAAAACCTCTGCATTTGGATTTAACAGAATGGTTTTTGTGAGAAATACAACTACAGTCTAAGGCTGAAGTTATCAAGTGAAAAAGGTCTTGTTAATCTCCTTGTTGAGAATAAGTTGCACGATGGAATAAGCAACATAATAGAGATAACATTCATATATTGAGAAAGAACAGGATTTACTTGTTTCAAACCATTTTAAAGAGGCACTGTAAAATTGCTAATCTAAGTCAACAATTATACCCTCATCCATGATACATACTCATCAAACAAATTACTTTGCAAAAGTAAACTGCATGACGCAAATCAGAAAACGAGCTGAGTTGTCAATATTTCAACAAGTTAAGATTTTGGCAGAAATCCAAAGTAAACAAGGCATGCAATTTAACATGAATGAAACCTTGGCATTTTTTTAGGGCTCTAACTTGGCATTCAAGATAAGAAAGCTGAATCAAATCTGTAATATGACCTTAATGGCAGTTCCTTTCTGAAAAACAGATCAACCGTGCAACCAAAGCCTCGCCATATTGAAGCAAACTCAACAGCAATGTACCTAAGAAAGAGAACATCAAATTTCATAAACATGCTAATTGGCCTTGCAGAAAATAGAAACCAGAGCATATGTGGTGCAGTTTTACCCTCCACCGAGCACCACAGCACGCCTAGGTAATTCTTCCAAACTTAAGGCCTCATCAGAGGTTATAGCCAGCTCCTATATAGTACAAAGGCAAGTTAATAAGACAAACCAAAGAAAAAAGAACAACTGTCTTTGATCTAAGGAAATCAACAATAACCTGCCCAGGAATAGCAGGACGTTGGGCCCTACTGCCAGTTGCAATCAGAATATGCTTTGCTGTGTAGCTCAATTTCGTGCCATCTAGTTGTGTCACCTCAACTTCATTAGGACCAACGATCTTCCCCTCTCCTTCATATAGTTTAACCCCAGCATTAGAAAGTAAACGCTTGTAAATTCCATTCAATCTGATAATTTCATCAGTCTGCAATTTCATGTAACTAGAATCAGTGCACAATCAGGTATAATCTTTAGCAAAAAACAAACATAAAGAACTAGGACAAAAAGATTCAGGAGCAGCATCCGATGGCAGAGAAATGTTTTAAGAATTCTAGTTCTCAGTCATAGGTCTTTTAAAGTCCCTTAAAGACATAAACAATCTCTCAAGTAACACATCCCACACAGACCCCATTGAATCATCACTAAACCCAACAACTGTTATCTCAACAATAGCAGAAATCACAAAGTAATCCAGCTCACTCACACCAGCTGTCTCCCAATTGAAACGAAAAACTCCACCAACATTGCAATATTCATAATTCAAAAACCACCAAATGTGGCACATCAAAATGGACAATCCCTATTCAGGCAGACAAAGTTTGTCAAAATTATTAACTGAACCACTTTGCAGCTATCTCAAAGGAAAGAAGTAGCTAATTGTATATGAAATTCCTCCTCGTTTAACATTCAAAATGCAATGAGGGAAGTTCACAGAAAGCATCCTAGAGGACCCAGAATAGCTCCTACCAAAGAAAACTGCAGAAAACTAGGAACAGAGTAGCTCAACAAGCAATTATTCTCTTCATCATACTCCCATAGTAAAATAAACCAAGACTTAATTGGCATGGAGTTAAAAGAACGTATTTAAGATTATAAAAAACATAAACTGAACTGAGAAATTTATCAACCTTCTTTTGCAGCAGTTTTTTCCAATTGAAATCCACTCTTTCATGCAGTTCCCATCCGTAGTTCCTAGCATCCTTCAACACCAAAAGCACAATTCCATCCAGTTTACATAAACAGCAATGTTAAAATATTTATAAAGTTCTGACTAATCCACCAAAGGATAGCAAATGATAGCAAAGATGGTAATAATTAATTAAAATAGTAACATTAACTCAAAGCACTTCAGCACCAGACTACTGGAATCAGCTAAAATATGAAAGCAAGATGAAACAAAATCGGACTGAAAACTATAGAATTGACAAACATTCGACGACATGGAGTTCAGTGATATGTTAATAAACATTCATCAGTCACAGAATACATTGACACCTTTGCACGAACTTCAATTCTTTATGCATCTTTTGCTCGTTAAAAAGAGGAATAGACAGATCATTTTCCAAGAATCTAGATCCTGCCAAATATTACCTCAATTTCACCTCCAAAAGCTGCTCCATATACTAAAATCTTCTTTGGAACGCACCCTCGAATAACACACCTATAAAATCAAAAGTCAGAAACACCAGGGACTGTTGACAACTAACCAATGAATAAATCACTCGGCAATGGTCATCAGAGTTTTACTTAATTACGTTTAAAAATCCGCTATAACACTGTTTCCATATAACAAAACAGTAAAAGTTCAGCAATAATGAATGAAAATGATCATGTCGATAATATACTGCATTAGGGTGAAACAATGCAGCATATATTCAATAACAGTGAAAGAAATGAACGTGAAGCTTGTAGCACAATGAACTCACGTTCCACCAACGCCCCCAATCACCTCAGAACTGATTGGATGAAATGGTAGCTCACAAATTCCAACCTTCAAAAAGAGGAAGCAGGGGAACATTAGCTAACAGAATATATTTAACTACAGAAGAAGAATTTTTTTTTTTTAAAGGCATTCAGATAAAGATTAAAGAAGACAAAATGCAATTCTCGATTGATGAAAAGAACAACAACACATGTCAATTTGCATTTTCCCTACTTTTTTGTGAAATTAAAAAAAAAAGAGGGGAGAGAGAACAATTCAACGTACTTTGCTTCTTTAGGCCTACTAGATAGAGTCGATTTGGCGGCATTAACGAATTTCCTCCAAAATTATAAATAATGGTCACAAATTTGGTTGAGAGACAAAGAGAGATGCTCACAAACCTTAGCTCCAAAGTTAGCTGAGAATCGAGCAGCGCGAACACCACCACTACCAGCACCAATAACGAACAAGTCAAAATCAAATTGAGCCTCTTCATTAATAGCAGGATTGTTCACTTCACCATCGATAAGCATCTTTCTTGCCATGATTGTTTATATGTAAGTAAACAACTCAATGTCTAAAGAAAACAAAGTAAATCAGAGCTCAAAAAGTGAAAGAGATCATAAAAATACTAAAAAAAAGTTTTAAAAAAAATATTAACCAAAAGTTGGTGATTTTACAATTTCTACAACCTATAGCAAAACTGAGCCTCAGAACTAAGGAGTTGGACTTGGATCTCTGTTCATTGAAACAGGAAATAGTATATCCGATCATACCTTTTCCAAACACGTCTCTCTACTTTTAGAACAGTGATGGAGACCAAGGGCCTAGGTTTCAATGATCTTATATATGTGCGTGTGTGAGTGAATGGTTGGGCGCCACGGAGTTGAGAGAGACGCCAACAAAATTAACGAACGGAACAAAATAAAGTAATTCGAAATCCTAACCAAGGAGACAAACAAATTATGCGGGTCTTGGAGTTGGAGGGTTTCAAGCGGAATTTCCCGTTGGCATAAATGTTTATCTTTTCTGTTTTTGTTACAGCAGACGTTACTTTCAAGTTCAAGTGTTCAACAGTCAAAGGCTGCGGAATGGAAAGGGAAATAAACTAAAAAAGTGGTTATATATTTCTCCAAACCAATATTGACTTTTTTAAGGAAAATTATTTTCGGTAAGAGAGAAGTAAATTTGCTTCGTATTGATGCATTTCCTCACATAACTTGTAAAGGGACAAGTCCATACTGCAAATGCAATTAAATAGTATGAATTACATTTATGAGCATGGACAGCGTAAAGACCTTTTTCTTTTGTTTATTAATTACATTTTTTTTTAGCAAGGCCTATTCTATTATTTATCTTGATATTTTTGTATCACAGATAAAAACGAAATTTATTGGTTGTTCCTAAATTTGACCATGACATTATAAAAAAAGGGTACTTTTAAATTTAATCTTGGTTGGGTCAGTCGCGCTAGGCCTAGGTCCGACCCTAGGATGGCTTGTGGGCCGATCGGCTCATTCCCAAGATATTGAGTTAAACTCGACAGGTATTTACTATATAAGTTCATTATCTCCTCATGATGCAGGTACAACTCTAATATCCCTGATACTCTTTGTTCATAGACACAAAAAACCTAGGACAAAGAACTGACTTAAGCATCGAAGGGGCAAGCCGGCGATCAACTCCCGATGTGCCTTTATTGTTTTTGTAGGTTTCTTCTAGTTGAAGCTAATCGAGATCATGGATCCAAGCAACGGCGCTCAGCCTCATCAAAATCAGACTGAATCAGTTGGCGTCCACCGTGGGACCGGGCGTCAGGGCACCACGTCCAGAAACACACAGATAAGTCAGGCGACAACAACAAATCCGGATGTAGCCGCTGTCGTGGCACTCGCACTACAACGAATCGGTTTACAATTACCTGCCGCCACCCTTCCACCGACGCATCATGATCCCTAGATCCATCCTCTACCCATAACCCAAAACTCTAGCACAGAGGAGCTACCCCCACTAAACTCGAATAATCAAACACAATTTTCGCATCCGAATGACCAACCACCACCCCAAAACCGAGATCAAGAAGAGCAGAGTGTAGCCCTGGAGGATAACGCCGGAAACAACTCACAACCTCACATCCAACACCCCCTAAACACAAACCCTCCTCTACAACAAATCTCCCTTACCCTAAGACAAATAGTGGAAGCGGCCGATCTATTGATTCACCAAATCTTACAATCTCAGGCGGGACAGCAATGAACCCCCGCACGACAGATAGGAATGATGGCCGATCGTCATTCTGCTGAAACTCTCGAAAAAATCGTGGACGATCGAATCAATATGGCCATGAATTCCCGTCTGGATCAGCCATCAACACAATACAGCTCTCCTTTCATTCAGGAGATCCTGGATAGCCTTCAAGCGGTCGGTACTAAGATACCAATGCCTGAAAAATATACTGGAAAGACCGATCCCCTTGACTATCTTCAATATTTTCAGTCGATGATGAACCTACATTGCATCCCCGATGCCATTCAATACAAGGCTTTCTGTACAGCCTTTCAAGAAGGAGCCCGGCGATGGTTCAACAATTTACCCCCACGTTGCATTGTTTGTTTTGAGGATTTTAAGCTGCTATTCCTCAACCAGTTTGCTACAAGTAAACGGCCACAGAATACTGCCTTGGAAGTGATGCAATTGACTCAAGGAAGGAACGAAAGTTTACCGGAGTTCATAACTCAGTTTAACAATGAAGCTGTTGAAGTCCCTGACCTCATCTGTTCGTCCATGCTGGCCGCTCTTATGAGCAACACGAGGGATGAAGAGTTCAAGAAGTCATTGGCCCTCGATCAGCCTAAGTCTATTCAAGAGATAAGAAATCGGGCGGATAAGTATATCCACCTTGAGGAAGTGTTGAAAAACACAAAACATAGGGTAGATGACCGCTGGCCAAGTGACAGAACAGATGATTCAACACAAGCGACAGAAGGATCAGTCTAGCTGGAGGAAGTCGACCGATCGAAAGGACCAACGACGAGAATCCTTCACCCCGCTCAACAAGCGATATGCGGAAGTACTAGCAGCTATGAGAGCAGAAGGGGAATCCCTCCGAGAACCTAATAAGTTGAAAACTCCCCTAAAAAAAAAGATCCTGATTTATATTGTCGTTTCCATAGAGATGTAGGTCATGACACGGAGGATTGTTGGGACTTAAAGCGAGAAATCGAATTCCTTATTCAAAGGGGAAAGCTGGGTAGATTTTTGAAGCACGGTACAAATGCCGAACGGGATAATGAGGGTAGAAGTGGTCGGTCTGATAACTGGCGAAAGCCTTGAAAGCAAAATAATACGAACGATGGAGCGGGGCAGAACAGGAATTCAGACGATCGACACGACACGAGAAGACAGTCCAGGGCAAGAGGCGATAGAAATGCCGGTCAGCAAGATGACCGATCGGTTAGGGTCATAAACATGATTTATGGTGGCAGTGCAGCAGAAGGGTCCACCGTCAGAGGAAGAAAGAGGTATGCTAGGCAGGTCGCTGAAGACTTATCAGCAAAGAAAAAAAGGCAAAACGATGGGGTAATCTCGTTTGACGAATATGATCTGGAAGGTGTTAGTTGTCCTCATGATGACGCATTAGTGGTCACCTTGAATATGGATGGTAGCGAGGTAAAACGAGTAATGATTGACACAGGTAGCTCGGTCGACCTACTGTATTATGATGCATTTAAGCAGATGGAGATACCAGAGGAGCAACTATTGTCAATAGAGGGACCCATCAAAGAAGTAACAGGAGCATCAGTCTACACATTCACTCGAGTTTTCTTGAACGTAAAATTCAGACAAAAGCCACGTCAAATAGAGAGGAATGTTGAATTCTTGGTGGTAAAGTTTGTCGAAGCATATAACGCAATAATTGGAAGAGCCACCCAAAATGCCCACACCCTCAGAGCAATTGTCTCAACCTACTATTAAGCAATGAAATTCCCAACACCTCATGGAGTCGGTCTTGTCAGGGGTCAACAAAGAATAGCTAGGGAATACTACATGGCAGAAAAGAGGACCCTTGATGGGGTGGTAGTTTTGACAAGTTCCCTTGACGTGAGAGCCGATGAAGAAACTGAGAGGATGAACCCTGCCGAAGAAACACGACAGATTATATTGGATGAAGAAGACCGATCCAAATTCACAAATCTAGGCTCTGAACTTAAAAAAGGGCTGGCCAAAGAGATCACATATTGCTTGATAGAGAACAGATCGGTCTTTGTCTGGGTACCGAGCGATATACCTAGAATCTCTAGAGCAGTAACATCTCATTCTCTCGGTATTCGGAAAGACTACAAGCCAGTCAGACAAAAGAAACGGTGGCAAAGCAAAGAGAGGCAGGGGGTGATTGAGAAAGAGATCGGAAATTTGCTCGATGCTGGGTTCATTCGGGAAGTCAAGTATCCTGAATAGTTGGCGAACGTGGTACTAGTAAAGAAGAAAAATGAAAAATGGAGAATGTGCATCGATTTCACTGACTTGAACAAAACATGCCCAAAGGACAGCTTCCCCTTACCCAAAATCGATCAGCTGGTAGACGCTACATCAGAGCATGAGCTCCTCAGTTTCTTGGATGCTTTCTCCGGTTATCACCAGATACAAATGAGTCTTGAAGATGAAGAAAAGA
>JANVCQ010000005.1:11209203-11237115 GCA_025531925.1 Erythroxylum plowmanianum
TATATAAGTTCATTATCTCCTCATGATGCAGGTACGACTCTAATATCCCTGATACTCTTTGTTCATAGACACAAAAAACCTAGGACAAAGAATTGACTTAAGCATCGGAGGGGCAAGCCGGCGATCAACCATCGGTGTGCCTTTATTATTTTTGCAGGTTTCTTTTAGTTGAAGCTAATCGAGATCATGGATCCAAGCAACGGCGCCCAGCCTCAACAAAATCAGACTGAACCAAATCTCATTCTTTAAGAATTGTCATTTTTCTTTATTGAGTAATAACTTAAAAATTGTATGATCATAATTATCAAACAAAAACATAAAAAATAAACAATAAATAAAATAGTAAATTTCCTTATCTCTATAATTACTTTTTAAACAGCTACACACCTGTAGTTGGCTGGGAACCAGCAGAATAGATTATGACATCAACTTCTGTAGTTCCTGGTCAAAACTCAAAAATGTAACTTTGAAGTAACAAGTGAATTCAGATTATATTCTGTTTTACGAGTATGATCTATTTAATTTTTTTTATTAAATAAATAGATAAATAATTATAGAACAAAATATGTTCTTTTACTAAAAGCCGGCAGTCTAATCCTAAGTAATTTGAAATGGTGGGATGACTTAATTGACGATGCAACCGGAGGAATTATAAACTCAGGAAAGAGCAAAAAGCAATTATAAACTCAGGACGCATCACTCAGTGAATATCCTACATTAGATTGCCAATAATAATATCATTCCAGCGCATCGGTTTCCTCATTTTGACATTTTCAACATAAAAAAGTTTTTGATTCTATTTAAAATTAACCAAATTGGAGAAGTAAACTATCCATCGAAGTGGACCACTTACCAAACCACATTCTACTTAAGATGGGCCGTTTGAAGCAAAAGCAAAATTGCAAATGAGTTAATGAGGAAAATCTCTTTTACTTTCCATTTTCTTCTCTGCTTTTTGTTTATTTTTATTTCTTCATTACCAGTAAGCCTTGTACTTTTAGTACACCAATTATCAGGGAAATGTCAATTTTCAGCGTTGAGTATAGATTTGTAATTAAACTAGTAGTATTAGAAAAGTCCATCCTCTCCCCAACCCATACTAACTAAGTCCATCAATACTTATACTCGTAGAAACAAACTAGGAAGGAGGGGAGTGACTGCCGTGTAGGCAAGTTTGTTAGAAGTTTGTTATGGAGAGAGAATGAAGGAGGGGAATATAAAGTTGTCTAGTGAGAATAGAGAAAAATAAGGATTTTACTATCATCATTGTTAGGAAAAGTGGCCTGGATTGTCCAGGAGAGGGAGCTTGCTCCAGTTGTTATTTTCTACATTATTATCAATATACTATCAGCAATACAATCTCTATCGAGTTACCTAACAATTGGTGCTTTCATTGAGAGACGAGGTTGTATGCAAACACGTATGGAGGTTAGAGTGTCTGCTGTGGAAGCGTCTCTCAGGAGATAAGAATCATCGTTGTCGGCCTAAGAAGCAATGGTGAAGTCACATAATGCCACGTTGAAGGATCTTAGGACGCAGCTAAGCACGTTGATGGCTAGCGTCAAGACCTTAGCAAAGTCCCAAGGCCAACTACAGACAGAAATGAGAGAAGGTTTTCAAACTCTTAAAGCTAGAAACCCAGAAAAGCAGAGTATGGGTGACGGAGGAGAAGGTACTCCAACACTGACCCATCTCGCATCTTCTTCTTCGGGTGGAGAAAAACCAGCCTACCAGTCAGAGCCTTACCGATAGGAGAACCGCACTCTTCCGGCAGCAATAGAACAAGCGTGGGAGGAATACAGAAACGTGGCACAGAGAGTCGATCTTCCTTCGTTCCATGGCAAGGACCCATTTGCCTGGGTCGTACGTGCTGAATCCTATTTCATGATTCATGAGATCCCTGATGAGTTGAAGTTGCCGATGGTGCAAATTTGTATGGAAAAGACCACGTTGTACTGGTTTAAATCCATACATAAGCTGGAATCGTGCTTGACGTGGGAACGCTTCAAGCGATCTTTGTTCGATAGATATGGGGAAAAAGATGAGGGAAATCCGATAAAGCAGTTGAAATCATTAGTTCAAAATAAGTTAGTGGATGAGTACATCAAAGAGTATGAGAGAGTGACTTCACAAATCACTCATTTTCCCGAAGAATGGTTCATGAGCTACTTTTTGGGAGGACTGCTAGAAGAAATAAGAAATCGGGTCATGACCCATGACCCACCGACCCTCACTCGGTTGATTTCTGTGGCACGTAAGGTGGAAAGGGAGCTGGTCGGCGAAGGAGTAATCCAACCCAGTGAAACGAAATACAAAAACGCGGCTTCCACTACTGGGTATGCATCTCGGATTGGTATGTCCAACCCTCAACGCCTAGGTCAAGCAAAAAATACATCTGCCAACTTGAAAGGATAGGAAAAGGAGTTACACAACAGGCCCCGAAATGTGATGACTGCTGATAATCGACAAAATGGTCCAAGGTAGAAGGGAACTCGGAATTTGTCTTATGAGCAACTGATAGAGAGAAGAGCAAAGGGGCTGTGTTTTAAATGTGGTCAAATCTATGGTCCATTCCGTCAATGCCCAGACAAAGAGTTCAAGTTGATTGTTTGGGAGGGAAATGTAGAAGATGAAACAATAGGAGACATTGCAGCGATGAAGGCAAAGGAGCCTAAGGAGGATTGGGAGTTGGTTTGTAATTTGATGGAGTACAAAGAAATGGGAAGGGAAAAATCCTCACCGATGAGATCCATGACTATAATGGGAAAGCTTAAGAAAATGCCTATTTTAATTATAGTATATGGTGGATCTAGTCATAATTTTGTGTCGAGTAAGTTAAGGCCATGGAAATTCCTACTACTTATACTCGAACCTTTAGAGTTAGACTGGGTGATGGGCATCGATCTTTCTCACAACGTATTTGTAAAGAAATGCAGCTAGAAGTGAACGAAGCAGAATTTAGGATGGCTGCTTATGTGTTCAACACTAGGAGACCTGATAGAATATTAGGTGTCGCATGGCTGGAGACGCTAGGGGAGGTCGAAGTAGATTCAAAGAGAATGTTTATGTCCTTTGACCATATGGGTACGGAAATTGCTCTGCAAGGAATTAATATGGACACTATTCTATACGCTCTACAACAAATTATCAATCGTGAGGAAACTACTTGGGAGGATACAAACTTCATCAAAAGACAATTCACTTCTTTCTCCCTTGAGGACAAGGGGTCTTTTGAGGAGGAAGGAATTGATAACAATTCACCATCTCCCCGGCCCATACTAACTAAGCCCATCAATACTTGTACTCGTAGAAACAAACTAGGAAGGAGGGGAGTGACTGCCATGTAGGCAAGTTTGTTAGAGGTTTGTTATGGAGAGAGAATGAGGGAGGGGAATATAGAGCAATCTAGTGCAAACAGAGAAAAATAAGGATTTTACTATCATTATTAGAAAAAGTGGCCTGAATTTTTCAGGAGGGGGAGCTTGCTCCAGCTGTTATTTTCTACATTACTATCAATATATTGTCAGCAATACAATCTCTATTTGTTATTTTCTACATTACTATCAATATATTGCCAGCAATACAATCTCTATCGAGTTACCTAACAGTTTTTGGCATATTCTTAGTTATACATATTGATAGATTGGCAGGCATACCCAATTTGAGGGGGAAAAAAAAGGCAAGAAAAAGACCATAAAGACGACAAGGGCTTGGTGGCCGTGGAAAATGCACATCTTTCATAGTCAAACATTCTCACCACCAACTCAGGCGCCATCGATTCAAGTAAATAATTTGCAAAAAAAAACCCCTCTTGCAGAGCAGGACGCAAAGCTCTAGGCAAAACCTTTGCTGAACCCCTTTACTTACCATGCTATTAGTATATATAGTACCCTTAAACACGGTCACACGTACTTTTGATCCAACTCTTCCTGCGGAGGAGGAAACTCCAGTTCTTGATTTGATGACAAAAAGATGGGGGGATCTCTTTGCTCTCATAATATATCATACCAAACTTCAATTTTCCAGCATCATCCATGCCATCATGAAGAATACAAGCTATCCCAGGTGGAGAATACAAAATTTACAGGCAAAACGTTTTCAAGGAGTTTCATTTCCATATCTGGATGTCATTTTCATAAATGCAAAACTTTAAGCAAAAGTCTAGTACAACAAATGCCTAAAATACAGCCCGCCATATTAGCTGTGGTACAAAAAGGCCGAAAGAATAGAAGATAAATACTGTACAAAATTCAATAACAAAAAACCCATTTATATGTAACTACATTGGCTACTAAGTTATAACTCGACTATTACTCTATTTAGAAAAGGACTTCTCTCAAAGCCCACCTAGTATTTTACTTTGGGAGTTTCAAGGAAGCACAAGATATGTTGAAACCTCTTATTGAAATTTCTGTTTAGAAAGACGAGGAACTTACATGTCATTATCAACATGAACAGCTAAAAGCAGCATTGCCAAAGCACTTGGCTTCATTGACGATCTTCCTAACTCCTGTCTCACCAAGAGAGAATCTTGTACTAGGAGACAAGAGGATTCTGTCCATCACATTGATCTTGGGGGCTTCCAGAATTGCCTTGGGGAGTGATAGCGCCCATTGCATACCCCAAATTGACAGTGGTCTCATGTATATAAGGGACCGGAAGTGGCCATCAATGGTCCATGCTTCTGGAGTCTGAAACCAGTATCTGTACTCGCATAAAAGCAAGATTCAGTAACAGTTGCTCCTTCAAAGAAACAAAATCCCAGAGAGAAATACTGTATCAATTTATGCAAACACAGACACTAAGAACATGCATATATGCATATTCTGCCTATGTGATATGGAACAGAAAATACAAGAGAATTTCGCCATCAAACAGCAGTTCATAAGGGAGATCTTTACATATGCAGTTGTAGCTGATGCATAACTTGGAATTTTACTTGACAAGGATATCAAGGAATTCCCAAACACACCCTCTTCCCCAACAAAAAGTTAAAGTGCATTTGTTATACGAGAAAAAGATACATAGAAACTCTCTCAGCAGTGACAAGAAATCCCTGCCAATTTTCACCTTGGCTCTGCTGCAAGTATGAAAGAGGAAAGCGAAAAAATAAAACATATGTATCACACATTCAATTGATCTGATAATGAACACGAAGACTGCCTTCTTAAGCATTTCAAACATGATTTTCAAGCAACAACCAATAGGGGAGTGAAATAGCGAGAACTAGTGTCATTATTTGAATAGATCCAAAAAATATTTAAAAAAAACATAAGATGAAGTTCATCAGAATTAATGAGGCAAGGAGAAATGCACTAAGCAGAACTATATGAGACCACAGTACAAAACATTTACGGACCGGGATTTACATATTGGACTTGTTGCAACTAACTTACCCATAGCCCTCTTCTGACCAGCCTGCAGTGAAAATACCTTCAGCAGTTGTGAAGGCTTGATCCTCCATCCCAGCAAGTATCATGGTAGCGGCTACACCGTACGTGACACCAGTCCAAATCTCACGTGATTGCATGCAAGTTTCATCAACCTTTCCATTGGGATGCATACCATTCACAGCACCAATCCTGCCTCCACATATTTTCATAACATTGAAATCATAAATCTTTTGGAGAGAACTTCTAATTTTGAAATCATCAAAAAGTGGAAGCAAGCCTGAAGATGCTGTATACCACTGTCCTGCCAGTTGATCTGCCTGTATAGATTTACTATTACTACTTGACCCACTATCGTAGTTGAAATATGAACCATTCCACAGTTTTTCTTCAAATGCTGACTTAGCCTGCACGAATTTGTTTTTGCACAGTTCAGCAAAGAATTTGTCACCCACTTGATAGGCCATTGCAGCGGCAGCTTGGAGTGCTGCAAGCCATAAGCAACCACAGTAAGCACTTATACCGTGAACTGTCCAAGTGTCGTATGTTTGATCTGGGAACCCATCATTTTCAATAAGACCATCATCATCCCTGTCAAACTGTTCCATGTACTCCATGGCAGTTCGAACTGCAGGCCAAACATCAACCCCAAATGACATATCCCCTGTTGCGGCAAAGTCTCTATAGACTTGAAGCACAAATTTTGTATTCAGATCCTTCCACTTGCTGGTATCATGTATATTATATGCATTCATTTCATACCATGGATCATGTGTGCCAAGGTCATGAGGTACAGCACCTCTAACCTTGCGTATTCCCACATCACCCTCAGCAAGAAACTTCACTTTTCTTCCATCCATTGATAACACGGCTTTGGCAAAATCACGCTGAATAGTGAGTTCAATTTTGGGAAATAACTCAAGAAGTGCAAAAGAAGCATAAAAGTGCACATCATAGGTGCACCACATGATATATTCTACCCCTTCTAAGTACAGAAACCTACCAACATCATCATTCTTATTAAGGGCCTCTATCATGTCAAAAGAATGATGAGACTGGTTAGGAATTCTATTTTCCCAAGGGGATGCTGATTCATCTTTCCATGAGTACGATTTATGAAATTCTTCATCATAATCCAGTGGGCTACCATTAGCAGAACCATGACCATCACTATCATACTTAGTTCCCTCCCCACTGCAGCTCACTTCTGCCTCAACTACTTTAACATCCGTGGCTTCCCCCTTCTTTGACTCATGGAAACCACGTCTTCCATCGGTCTCTGGCAAGGAAGAGTCTGCACAGAACAAGTATAAAACCTTTATGCTATGGCTATTTCATTCAATGAAGCATTAACAACTCGGAAATTCAATGACAAGAGATTGACTTATGAATGAGTGGTTAAGATAAGTTCTGAGTATGTATGATAAAATCAGGCAGAATCTCATTTTGGCAATTGAAGTATGAAAATGATAAAGAGATGGTAGATAAAAATAGATAGGTACCTATCCAAACTGTTCCACCAGCAACCAAGAAATATAGTTCATTAAACAACGTGAACTTGTACCTGCAATATCAATCATGATACTAGACAAATAAATTGAAGAAAACATGAAATTATAAAAGCTACTGACACAGCATTACAAAGAGTACAGTTAGAAGTTGAACCAAGTGTTATTGGAAATATGCCCATAACTGGTTTCTGAGTCTAGAAAATGTAAATAATAAAGTGAAACCCTTCCACATAAGATTCTAGAGAGATGTTCAAATGATAAATTATTCAGGAAAATTTCGTTGTTGAAATCTATCAGAACATTATACATACAAGCTCAAATGTTTAAATAGCAAAGAGTAATTTTAACTTCTTGTACTCTATATGAGCTTGGATAGAGCAATGTGTAAGTGTCTAACCCCTTATCCTTTATATTAAGATTGTAACTCAAGCAGCAACCAAAGTTGTCACCTAAAATGCCTAAGCTGAGACGATTTTGTGATTTAAAACATTAAAAAGAAAAGGTTTCTAAGGAACTATGGATGTGAGACTAGATGTATATCAAATAACCTTGTCGTTGAATAATAATACTCACCACTCAGGCAGCCTTTCATCCTTGAGGATAGGACTTTGCCATCTCTCAATATCATCCTCCCACCGTTTGTAATCTGATTTAGACAAAAAGTAGAAAGGCATATACATTGAGCAACCTTGAAGAACAAAATTTCTGCAAGGAGTTTCAAACTAACACATCTACTAATGGAGCTTAAACCATTTTGAAAAAATAAAGATGCCTACTTTTTAGGGCATCATGCACCAAGTTTTGAGCGGCTTTTTCCGAGGCGCCATAAAATTTTGTGTATCTCCTGCAATGAACTAAGTGTTTTAGGAAACAAACTCCACAACACAGAACTATCCAATCAATACCGTGCAATGTGTTTTCACCCATTATTATCCAACACAGTGCTTTATGCTATTCAAGTATATAGGTCTTGCAACGAATAATGGAGAAAAGCCAACACCGAGGATAGCATATACTGCTCTCACAGTTTAACAACATAAGATGAAGATTGCAACTAGCTTCAAGAAAAAAAATTGTCACCATTAAATGGACAGTCCAAATAATGAACAACTATAGAACATTTAGCACAATCTACTGGTCAATCCAATTAGTTAAATCAAATTGATATAAGCCAGTGTTTCTCCAATCATATATTCACCTTGAGCATGAACAGATTAACAGAAAGTAAGGTCTCTGATAAATTTACCTATAGTATGAACTTCCCTTCAGAAATCTTATTTTTGGAGATGACCAAGCAAGTGCAAATGCGACTGTGCACTTTCCATGAGGCTCCACCCATGCAGAAGCTGAAACTGCAGCACAAATTGTGTCTCCAGGAGACGAAGGCATGCTAGGTCCACAATTGAAATTCTCACGATCAAATTCCCCATTCTTGGGATGAATGAAACAAGTAAACAAACACTTAGTCAAGACAAATTACATTCAGAAAGTTATTAAAAGACCTTGAAGCACACGCAATTAGATGCATGAAACTTGAGATTAACGCTTTTGCATAGAAAGATTAACAATGCAGTCCTCATCGGACAAGTAGTCTATTCTAAGAAAACTGTTAAGCCAAACCTGTCAGGTGAAACTAGCAGACAAAGCTAGGAACTGTTTACCTGTGCCATTTTACCCCACACATCCCTTGCTGTAATACAGCTTCCTTCAGACAGGCCAAAGCAAGGCAGAACAGTCACATTTACATTCTGAGTTTCACATGCAGCAACTGCAAAAGTAACTGGGGGACTACCCTTCGCAGTCCTGCAGCAATGTCACCATAAATAGAAATACTTGTAATGCAATGACAGGAAGAAATGGCCACAATTCAAAGGGAAAATATAAAAAAGACTTCTCAATATTTGAATGCGCTAGTCTGTATTAAGTATTTTACATGATTTATTAAAACCGTAAAATAGAGAAATGGTAAAGTGAAAGGCTCAACTCGTTTTGTTATCGATGTTGTATCAATTTGACTGGACTAACAAACAGAGGAAAAGATTTAATCTTATAATATAGTCTCAAATCAGGTTAGTAATTTATAGAATTTCAACCACTGAACAAATATCCACAATTTAACAGCAACAAAAAATGAGTCAAGTGAAAAGGCACTTTATATTACATTTTCAGATACGCTACAATGCATTTTACAGGTTTTATGGCTCATTTTAACTTCATGCAGTGGAACCTATAAATTGAAAAGTTGAACTTATGCTTTGTTACCGATGTCGGATCAATTTGACTCGAGCAACAGAATCGTGGGAGAGAGGGTAAATGACTAAATGGTCCAAAACACATTCATCCACCGTAAAATCAGGTTAATAATCTAAATACATTTGAAATTACTAGAAAAGAATTATGACCAAATCACATTCTTATACTGTGGAGAAGTTTCCATAATTGCAAACCAAATTTTAATCATGATAAGTATAACAAAAGTTAAGAAAACAATATATTTCTTGTCCGGAGAATTCTAATACTCAGAAAAAGTGAAAAGTGAAAAGTGTATCATAGATCATGCCATTCGCAAATTCAATACACATTTCTTATAAGCCAAGTCATGGCTCATGAAATCAAGAAAGAACAAAATTTATAGGACGGTTATTACAGAGAGAGTTGAACTTTTGATGTCTACTAAGGATAAGGGTAAGGAAAATAAGGGCAAAATAGCTGCTAAGATATCTTCCTTGACATTGGATTGAGGTTACTACTAACTGTTTGGATCCCTAATTATAGTCCTGACCATCCAAAGGTTGGGAGAAACATTTATAATAAAGGGACCATAACTTAATGTTCTAAGATTCTTGTGTTGAAGATGGAGTCCCTCTTTATATAAACATTCTGAAACCTAATCCACTACTACACGAAATTGTAGATAAAACTCCTCCAAATCCGAAATTTGACTTAGTAAACATTGAGACTGGTATGAAAATATCCACTTATCGATGTTGGCTCTTAATACCCTTTATATATATACGGTAAATTTCTAAATATAACTTATTCAATAGGGGATTAATCTAGTCAAGGACTGTTACAACTACTAATCATTATCTCATAAGAGTTCTCTATAGCACTATCCCATAAGGCACTGCTTCACCTAATCCTGTTTCCATAGATAACAGACCCTAAATCAACTAACAGCTTACAACTAACCATGTCAGGAAATCCTAACCTAAAATCTGAATTTCTAAATCTCGTGTTATCATTTCCGAGAGAAAGCAAGGAATGGCACTAGTTTATATGTAAAAATTGAAAATCCTATTTTCCATTCGATCTTGACTTTTCCCAATCTTCTATAAAACTATTTAAAGTGATAAAATTACATAAAATTGCAACTTAGTGGATAAAATCCTGCATTGGCTAACTTTTCCACTTCTTTTGGCCCTTTTCATTAATGTTCTAGGGAAGTGTAAACACTTTGCTTCACTTAAAACAGTGAAATGACCAAGAGAAATCTGCAAACCAACCGTCATATAGAGCTATTAAGGTTTGGTGACTTGCTTGTGATGTAGAAGTACACCGCAAACTCCACCGTCGCCTCTGTCAGAAAGCACAGACAACAGCATCAGACCAAAATTCAAACATAAGAACCCAAACAAGTAACAAAGAACAACACAGGCAATATACTAACATGAATGGCTCATTGACATGATCTCCTGATAAAGATGAAATCCCTCCAACAGAATTCTGCATCCATCAGATAGCAACAAACTGCATTTAAGAACCTAGAATGCCACTTCCAACAGTGAGTAGAATGCAAAAGAAACTAGGTGAAACAAGAACTTACCGCCCATGTAAAAAGAAGGCTAACTTTTGCTCTTTCCTTTCCAGTGTTCACTAACTACAGTAGAAACATTATCATCTGGTCACAAAACTGAATTAAGATACAAAGGTTCAATTATTCTATGCTTTCAAATAAAATGTATCCTCGGTCTAGTTTCACCAATCATAGAATAGGGGAAATACAGATCTTGAGGCCATTGTCAAAACATACCAAGAGTAAGTAGCCTTTAGAAAAGAATTCTAACATGCTTTCCAAGATGGTGATGTCAAATGGGCAACTGTTTTATACAATCCCAAAAGATAAAGACACAAAATCCTACATAGATGCCAACCTTCTGTAGTTTATAGGTCTACCAAGATCTAAGTTTGTACATCACTATCTATAGCCAAGTGTAATACCATAAAGAAACGTCAAAAGAAAGAAAAAATGCATTATATTTTCCATGCAGAAGTAAATAACCGATTACCACATAATCCTAACTTAGTTGAAAGGAGATATAAAACCTAGCACTAGTAATGTCAAGCTGCTTGAGTATGCCCTTGAGCCAATAAGGACACCACAATTAATGAAAATAACTTTTCTACAGGTTAGAGCCTATATGCTTGCTCTAACCTGGCTGCTTATCAAACAATGAATATACAATCAGAAATATGACTTGGTTGTGCGGAATGACTGGGAATGTCCCACTATAATGTCCCATGGAGCACATGATGAAACGTATAAGCCAGGGTTTAATTAACAAACAAGTTTGAAATATTTCCTCTTACAAGGAACAACAACAAAAGCTAATTGGTACTTTTCTACTGGTTCAAAAAATGAAAATTTCAAAACTCTGAACTAACTGTTACAATTTATAGATCAGACTATCAGCGTAAAACATCACTTATGACCAGTTTGCAGATGTACAACTTTATCATCAGTCTACCCACACCGTGAACTTCAACAACTTAGGTTGAGAAATCGTAACAGACAAGTCCAAAGTAATGACAAATTTTTTTGAAGAAACTAATTCAACCAGCAAGTGACCTGAAATTAAATAGTCAAATTTGTTAATAAATTCATTTGAGTTGATCATTGATTTGAGATAGCATACTGTGTAAACAAAAACTGCAGTAGGAAGACTGCTGTCTCTATAGTTATGTGGTATGAATGGTGATATTTGTCGGCAAGAGATCTTCAATTCTGGGTCTGGTTCACCTGTAAGAAAAAAAAATCAACTTGAAAAAGGGATAGAAGAAGAACACATGATTTTTCACGCAAAAGAAAGTGATGTACAGAATGCTACCATCATATATTGTCCATGCCCGAGGAAACAAAGCATGATATGTGGAATGCTGGCCACTCAAGTTCCAGCCCCATGATGATATACCATGATCAGTAGCTTTCCTGTGTGATGATACCAATAGATCAGTATTAGTATGAGTAAAAACCCAAGGTCCACAATTATGCCATTGTTTGGATGCTTTAGTTCTTTCGAATACATGGAACCAGTGTCACACAGACTTTTTATCTTACCCTAGCCCCTCATGCTGACCAGGAGCCAGCACTGAAGCATAGCTTTTATTCCCCCCATCTCGAGATATAAAAATCTGCAGTACAACAATAAAATTAACTAGATCACAGAAGTGATTTCATGGCTCACATGTAATCCAAATTCATTCTAAAACAGTGGACCATAAAAAGTCTGTATCTTAAATTAATAGGTGACTTCATTCTCATAATTATCAGTATTTCCAATTCATCAATTAATAAATACGGAAAATTATGACCAGGAGACAAATTACAGATGCAAAGTTATCTCTCTATGCATCAGCTAGTTAATATGTACTAGTATGCAACCAAATGTGATGGCTGTCGATTTATATTGAGAATCACATTCAAGTGTAATGATGCAATCGATTCAGAAGTTAAAGCCCTTACGAATTATTTAAATACTAACTATATAGTATTCGCAGACATGACTCCCGAGGTTCTGTAACGTTGGAGACAAAAACAACCTTTGATTAACTAAAGTGTCCAAGTGCTCACCTTTAAAACTAATCCTGAGTAGAAATCACCAATTAAATTAAACCATGCATGACCAGCCACTCACCCATCAGTTTACCTTCATATAGTCAAAATTACACAATATTCCTAAAAGGATTACGCGGACAACTAAAACCAGAAACACTATGGTTCACCAGAACTACAAAATCAAGGTCCAGATAGGGAGGCAAAAAAAACTCACTTACAGAACAAACAGCTAAAGACATGTTAGCAAATCGAAAACATATAGCGGTGGAAAATAGATGGAAGTTCAAAGCTTTACAGAGAATTGATTGGCCATGACAGGTGAAGCCTCATGGGTTCCAGGTACAATCTGCCACTGTCTAAATTCGCCTCTGAAGCCTCTGGATATGCTCCCACTTCTGCAACAGAAAGCAATTTTCACAAAACCAGACAAAGAAATTAGAGCAAATCATATCAAGAGTAGAAATAGAAATTTTCTAACCACATACCCCATTCCTCCAAGTGGAACACCCTGAGATGCAGATGGCTTGCAACTTTCACGAGTAAAGGGATCAATAGGTGCTTTCTGAAAAAAACATGGGAGATGCAACTTTAGCAATGGAGCTAACTCAGCTACCAAAGAAAATACAAACAAATTCTGCATTAACAAAATGGAAAAAATTTCACCCTTCCATAGGATGCCTCCTCCCTGACATAGGACCAAAGTCGGATACCGAGTCGAACCTAATATTCCCAGAACAATGAGTGAGCCTAGCGCTATACAGGACATATCCATCTCTTAAATTGATCCACATAACTCACCATCTTTATTGCTTCCTTGAATGTAACACTAAATTCTTTCAGAATATTCGCATGGCTATTTAACCTCCTTCTCCAAGCATGTTGGGGTGGAGCAGCACTATCAGAATCCAACTACATCATTAAGAAAAAGGAATAGTCAAGAATCCAACTTAAACTGAATATCCTGACTAAATTCAAAAAATACGGTAGACAAGCAAGCATCTTCTAGTAACTAATGAAATATGCATCGGATGCAACAAAGAGCACCACCATGCTCATACTTTGCCATACTGACTGATTGAATCTGTAACTATCCATCCAAAACTAATGCTTCATACCCAACCAGTACACTGACATAGCAGACCTCAGATAACTCCCTCGGGCTATCATTTGAAAATATGCTAAAATTGATCAAAAGGAACTAATCAACTAAACATGATTCACGAAATTTCCGGTAAATGAAACAGAATCAAAAGGAAGAAGAATTACCAGCTGCAAGGTGGCTCTGCTTACATAGTCTTCAGGAAGCCACGAATGTTTTCTACAGTGAAACAAATTGCTGCTCACCATTTTGCCTCCACTAGTTCCTTTCTTTTGGAGTCCAAAAGCTTTGAAAATGTGAAGTTTTTAGAGGTGGGACCTTTGCTTAGATCTTACGGGTCACTCTTGTGTCGTCGTTAAACGCGATTCTTAACGACGAAGAGATGGCAGTCAGAATGAGCAATATAGAATCGGTGATTGCGCAGAAGAGATGGGTCTGCCTTGAAAGAAGGCGGAGTACGTAGGAGTTGCGAGTAGAGGATCAACCGTCGTCTCTCTGGGAGATCGCCAGGCCAAGTGGTGGCGTTAGTGGAACCTTAAGCTCTCCTACTTTTCTCCTTCTAGAAACAAATGTGTTGATTAACTTGAGGTTTACGCCTACGGTGTTTGAAAAATAAATAGATGGGGAATTATTATTATTATTATTATTATAAGTTTCACAACGAAACATGTCATTCACTGGCATGCACTCTCTGGTTCAAACTCAAAACACTTTCAACGCCCTCCAATTTGGACTCAGCAACCATTCCAAAAGGAGGAGACCAAAAAGATGCAAATAGTACCAAGTGCCAATCAAAGCTGTCTGCAATTGCAAAGTTTGCTCAGAATTATTTTGGCTCTCCTTTTCCTTTTTGGAATTGTTTCTTCTGATTGGACTTAAAGACAAACACCGATGACATTATCCAACATTGAAGGACAACTCATAATCTATATCAGTAGTTTGATGATTAAGATTATGGAATCTAATACAACTTTCAAGTAACATTCCACAATGAATTTTCTACTTTTCCTTAAAAACAAATTAATTTCAACATATTAGTTACCTTAAAAATTCCAGATCCTCACGGTAAATTGGTTCCAAAGTAAATATGTTGCCACATGATGTGACAGAAACAAGATGCATGCAATTGTACGTACGTGCTGCTAATGAATCATAAGCCTCCAAAACTAATAATGAATGTGTGTGGAGAAGGAAGAGCAGAATATGTGGACAAATGGCAGCCATGCACTGGACAGCATTCATTTGGATGAAAGAGACAGAGTTTCCGAGTAAAAGATAATGGAAATGACAGCTGGCTGGGAGAGAAAGTGTTTGTCTTCCCTACGTTAAATTTGTAGTCATGCAGTAACGAGATAGCTGTGCCTGTAACTTGTGTCCTATCCACACAAGCCTTCTGTTCTGTCCATTGAAACACGAAATCTAGTTAGATAGTTAGACCGCCTGACTCTAGACTTTGGGTCAAATTGTAATACATGCTTTGAATTTCTGATTCATTTCGTCTCTGTGTCCTCTCATGAATTTAAGGCTCTAGATCAAACTATTCAACACACAATTTTTATTACTATTGTGAAGTCATTAAATGCTTTTAAGAAAAACCAATATTGACGCTGAATACGTTAATGAAACATGATATAGTTTGACCTTTCAACTTATTTATTTACATAAAACTTCACTATGTTCCTTCCATAGAACCCATTTGTTGAAAGTTCTTAGCAACTAGTCAGTTCCAGTCAAACTTGAAATTGTATGTGACCTATTAAATTCAGAATTATTCCTTGTAATGGTAACAGTTGAGAATTTACAAATTAGAATTATTAGAAAATTGGAATCTCCATTATACTAAAATTCCAGCTCATCAATGTCATCATGTGCAGCTGTTAGCATTTCTTTTTTTTCATGTATTAAAATGAAAATTACATTGTAAATCGTACATGCTTCTTTTAATGATTATAATACTTCTGATATTCTACATTTGATAAAGTTGGTGTTTTAGCAACTTCGATTTAGTTCTTTCTTACATCCTAGTTGCTCAGTAACAAATGAATGACATGACATGGGATGAGTTTTATATCCAACTGTACTTAGGAAAAGAATAAAAGAGGTTTGTAACTAGATTTTGTATCAACACCTTATACTTGAAAGGTTTAAGAGTAATCTCATCCAAGCACACACGTGATTGCTTCATACGGGCTGCAGTATTAGCTGAATAAAAACCAAATATAACTGCTTATACAAATACAATTACTTTTTTTGTTTTAATGTTGGTCTATTAAAAATACTGCTTGAAGGAGTTATCCTTCAATTTAGACGTAATTATTTACTTATGTTCTATACTACGTGCAAAGATACAGAAAATTTAAACTCCAAGCAAGTCCTATATCAAAAGTGGCCAAACTGTGATGCCTGATTCCTGGGGAAAATAGAAAATCTTTCAATGCCAGGTTACACAAGCTTCGAATGAAATCAAAATGGTGCACCTACTTCACTTCGATGGGTGAAAAAAAGCTCAGTACTTACACACATCAATCCAACTACCTCAATCACTATTTGGTACAAAGAACAATTTATGATTCCTAAGAATGGACACCAAAATTTTCAATTCTATAACACGAAGGCAAACCACAGTAACTAATGGCTGAACCATAGGAACTTGTCTCTCTGCACAGACTACTTGCTTATGTAACGTTTTGTACTTACAGATGACGAGAACTCCACACTTATCAATGCTCTACAAAATTTTAAACAAATGTACAAGGCAGAAAAATTGCACCTTCCGTGAAGATGGTAAGGTGCATTTTCCTCGTCGCCTGTTAAAATGGTCGGGAAGTCGAGAAGCTGAGATTTGCAGTTTCATACTCAGGTGTTGGTATCTTTAGGATCAAGAACTAGGTTCATGAGCCCAAAACGCGTCAGGATCTGGACAAAACAGAGAGAAGTCTCGAATCTCGAGATTGGCAATGTGCCAATTAATAAATCGGCCTTGTATGAACTTGAGTAGCAGCAGAACTGTTGGTAATAGCCACCATTTGGCATCCTCTCTGAGTAGAAACAATTCAAAAGTCTGAACATGTGAATAGGAACTAAAATTTCGCACAAACAAAAATCAGATCGAGAGTACTAGTTAGCTTCTTTCAAACAGTTGTTTCAGGATATTCGTAACTTGAGATCAATACTGGAACTCATCATTAATTGGATGAATTAAGTTGAGCTTGATTATCAGAAGAAAAGAGAGTGATGGATGCTCATTTTTCACATAAAGAAGCTAATTGTAGTGTGTAGAAAGTGGTATATGTCAGTATAACAGAAAACTAGAATAGAATGATTAATTTTGACCTTCTAATATACTGAGCGTTTCCCGTATCAGATGGCTGAAAATAAGAAATTCCATAATGGACGGCCCCGCAAATAAATGCCACAGCCTGAAAAAAGAAGTTAAAAATTACTTTTTCCGAAATTTATGCAAGTATGATAGATAAGAGCAATGTAGTTCAGCAACAAATGATAGCTAGGAGGCATTCAGGTTGAAGCTCATATAATCTTAAGGAGCTTCTCACTTGTGACAAGAAGTCGGTACCTTTAGCTGAAAACTTCTTAATTGCAAATTAACTTACAACATTAGATAGAGATGTAGCATTCCACAACGCATAAATACGAGCAAGTGAAGCTCTTCTAGGCTCTTTGCTATACAAGGCATGCAAGCCAGCTAGGAATGGAGAAAGCAAAGATAAAGGAAGAACAAGCAGCACAGCGAGGAAAGCACCAATATAAATCCAATAGAACTGAAGCAATGTGAGAAGAGTGACCGCAAGATCTGACAACAGGACGACAGTAATAAAAAGCTGAAGAGTTTCCTGAAATACAGAAATAGGCATTAGCTTGTCACAATCGTCACCACAAAAAAGAAGTGTCGAAGTGGAAATACCTGACGACCAACAGGTCTTGTGTTGATCAGTACAAAAGAAAGGGGAAACAGAAAATCCTTCCTAAACTCCAGCGATTTCAAGGTAGCATCATTTATAAGACCACCATTAATTCCTCCATTCATCCGTTTACGAGATAAAGTTTGACTCATTCCTAGTCGATCTTGCTGCAACTGCTTAAAGCCTCTGTTCATATATAAGATATTTTTCCTGTAATACAAGCACATTAAAGCCCAATGATAATTTGATCCTGTTGCATGCAAAAGAACTAACTAATAAAGCATAAAGCAAACCCCAAAATCCTATGTTAATCACATGCTACCCTGCTACAAACTACCCTAATACAGAAAGTTTGCCTTCAAAATGACTCTGCCAGGGGCTGCGCAATTTAAGTCAATTTAATATAGAGAAGAAATAATGTCAGAATTGCAATATTTCAATTTCAATTTCAAGTTCTTTCCTTTCCATTATACAATACACTTTCTTCTATGATTTTCTCTAACAGCATGGTGAAATCAAAACAAAGATATTACACTGGTAAAAGAGTCTTTCCGTTCAAAGTTTAAGATGAATGAAAATCAATTGTGAGTAGCCAATGTGATAAATAAGGTGTAATCGAATTACTATAAGTACCTAATTGATGTAAAAGGGCTTAAAGTTTATAGAAAAAATAAAAGAGGAAAAATTAGTCAACCACAAGCTTTAATTTGGTGGGATAGAGGATGGAAATTGAGTTGATTGCAAAGGCAACAAGCACTGAAATTTAAATTATGCTGGAATTCCTTATTGCATAGGAAGTAGTAGTAAGATAACTATATTATTCTAGTTTCAGATATGTTATCCTAGTTGTTTAGAACTTAAACTTACATAAATTTTTATTGGAATAGGATTTGAATTTGTTAAGACCCTTTCCTACTAGAATAAGGGTCTAAGAACTTCTCTAAAAATATGTGCACTCGGCCTTTCAATATAAAATATCTTGAACTTTTTTCTAAAAACTTGAGTTTTCATCTAGAAGGTGTGATACTTTCTTTAAGAGTAATTCTTACATCTTAGGAGTGATTCCTAGTTTCCTACGCTCTATTATTTGTATTCCTCACCAAATTCCAGCAATTGTAACCTAAAATTCCAATAACCAAAAACCCTAAATTCTAGCCATATCAAACATAAATTCCAGTCATATCAAACTCTGAAATTCTAGCACAAATTTCCAGCAATCAAACCCTAAAAATTCAACCGTACCAAATCTGAAATTTCAGCAATCACAGCCTAATGTCAGCCATATTTCTTAATTTTGTGAATTTTAGCTGTTAGTAAATACTTCTCTGTTTGTCCTACATCACTTAAATTCTTGTAACCATATATAGACAGTATAAGTGACAATCTAGCATAATGAAATCACATAATTACCTGTGACCGTCAATGTTGCTTCTATCTAGCAAATCAGATGGGTACATACTGCACAGAGGAAATTCACCAGTCACAACCAAAATACCCAACTGATAATAGCCAGAAGGGGTAGCTTGGAACCATCCAAGCTCAATCTTAACCCCGTGGAAATCAAGCTGGGGATTTCCGTGACTGCTAAGCCAATGAATGACGGGAAGCAGAGCAGAACGTACAGACCCATGCCTCACAGTCCTCAACTGGCAATTTAAACCAGCCACAAAGCGATTCCATACAGTTGCCGGGACATGCTGGGAAAAGAATCAATCCTTACTTGTCAGATGAATACCAAAATGAGTACAAAAATGTTTGGTAGAAGTAATACCTGACCAAGTAGATTGGTCAACAACATGTCACTATGAAGGTTATATGGTGACATATAACTCCCATCTCCACCAAAGATTATGCACATGGGAAATCGTTTTTCTATTATAGTGACAATATCCAAACGCTTCTCATCACCACCAAGGAAAAAGTCAATGTAAGCAACCATCAAGTCAGGTGTTGCTCCAACCTACACTAATTGCAATTTGCAAGATGAAGATCCTTCTAAGTCAGAATTACCACCAATAAACAATACTCTGAATTCGATGGAAAAGAGAAAAATCAATTTCTCCAAGGCAATGGCATTATCTAACTACCATGAGATTTTCACTAGTCGAGTCACACGAGTTTGAGACAAGATCAAAGGACAACAGATAGAAGTTTCAATTGTGAACATATATCAGGAAAAGAGCACTGTTAAACCAGCACAATAATGAGGGAATTTTGAAGAAAAAAATAGGTTATTGCTTAAGAAACCTGCTCCAAGTTTGTTCTGATAAGTTTTGATCACTCTAAAAGGTACGAATTGAACTATGATGCTTAGTTTGCAGCTGAAGTATAAAATTAGTCAGAGTCAACCTTCATGCCTTTGTACAAGGCTCGCGATCGACATGAGCGTAGACATGAATGATCATATTCAGACTTCACATATTCTTGAAGTCGATGAATTTTCTTTCTCCGTCTCCATTGTTTCCAGGACCAGGCACAAGGATAGGCAAGCACTGACAGTATGCTGTGCACCGACCCTTCCCACCAATCATATGCAGCAACAGAGTTTACCTCATCAATAAACCGGTTAAAAGCATCTTCATAACTGCAGGTCATAAATATCAGCCTTTAACTAAGAGAACAACATAATTTTAGTTTCCAAGTGTCAGGTCCCTCTCAGTGATTCACCTAGATTTCACAAACAAGATAGGATTTCACCAACAGCACTGGAAAATTTATAGAAGCCATAATAAATTTATCTGGTCATCTTCAAGGACCAAGTTGGTATTTTATGGACTATACGGAAGCAGTAGATCTCTTGGGTCTCCAGAACATTTAACTGGCAAGTCAATATTGAAGTGAATAAATTTCTCTTTACAGACAAGTAAGCATAAGGAATTTCATAACCCTCTTTTGAAATCGTCTAATATTTATCATAAAGTCTTTCTTGTGGAGAATAACATCATGTTGGTACAGTAGCAATAATGCAAACCATTTCATAACCTTATAATGAATCTTACTTACACAATCTCAATGATTGCATCAGGGGGAGAATAAGGAAGATGCCAAGGTTCCCTAAAAGCATTTGGACCCATAAAGTACATTCTGTGGACATGACTCTGAGTTTCTTCAGCTCTAGTTCCTCGCACCTAGGTTTAACATGTGAGAATAACTGTAAGTCTAACTGCATTTTGATCTTGTTATGGAGGTAAAAAGGCAAACTGAACAAAACATGGATAATTCACCTCAGATAGAGAAAGTAAATGAGGAAAATGGTGATGATTCTGGTGCTCAATTGAACTTGAACAATATAAGCCTGGCTCAACTAACTTCATTCTCAACAAACTTAGTAATAGTGCTAGAAGCAACAGAAGGCAAGACAGGAAAAGTGCAAACTGCCAGGGTCCTCCAAATGTATACATCAACTCCTCAAGAGGGGTATAGCAATTTGGCATCTTGTACTTATTGGATATGCATTTATAAGGACAAGGTGCCTTAGTAACTCCCCCTACAATCAGCACAACCAAGGCTATTTGAGCTGAAAAAGTATTTAATCAAGACAAAGGCACTACGACACAGAAAGTGCAGTAGCGAAAATGACCTCGCACATATACAAAGTTTGCTCGACTAGGAAGAAGCTCAAGCAAACAAGGAGTGCAAAGATTTTTATCAGAGCCATCAGTATCTTTGTAAGTGCCAACTGGGCATTCCTGAAAATAAGATATTATGCAGTGTTAATCAGAGTTCATATTTAATAAAATAACGAGCAACACTTAATGATGCAAAAGAACCTAAAGTCTATAAAAGGAATAAAAGAGAAAAGATTAGTCAACCACAAGCTTTAATTTGGTGGGAGGATTGAGAATTGAGTTGACATCTAAGATAAGGGCTAAAATTTAGATTATGTTATAATTCCGTATTGGAATAGTAGTAGTAGTAAGTTAAATATGTTATTTTGTTTAGGACTTATAGAATTTCTATTGGAATAGGATTTATATTTTAGGAACCCTTTCTTACTAGAATAACTAAGAACTTTAAATATGTGTGTACTCAGCCCTTCGATAGAAGCAGCAATCTGAATTTTTTCTACAAACATGAGTTTTTAATTAGAAGGTGTGATGCTTTCTTCTAAGAATGATTCTTAGACCCTAGGAGTGATTCCTGGTTTTCTACTCGCCATTATTTGTGTTCCTGTTCCTCACAAAATTTCAGCAACAAATATCCCAAATTCTAGCCAGATTAAATATCAGCCATATTTCTTAATTTGATGAGTTTAGCTACTAGTTAATAATTCTTCTATTTGTCCTTTGGTGCCAAAGCTTTGGTACATGATGGCAACATGTAGTTGAAGAACATATAGAGGAATATTCAGCGACTAGGAGTGAGATGAAATACTTCTAGCGGTTGTAGAAAGATTGGAACTTAATGACCCTTAATCACAAGGTGCTCCAAGAACTAGTCCAAAAAATAATATCAGGCAATAAATTACACTTGATGGTGAGGGTGGAGAAAGTGAAATCCAAGTGAAGAAGCTAAAAACTAACTAACAGCGAATGGGGTTATGAAATCAACGTCTACTAAGAGATCCAAGACAGAGAACCTAACCAGTAGCACATGAAGAGAGCATGTGAGCCTTTAGAGGCCACGATAGAGTTGAAACACACAACAAACTCAGTGACATTATTAAGAAAGTTCATGTTGAAGCCCCTAATTTTGCAGGAAAGATGGATCCACCCCTGTTCTTAGATTGGACAGCAGCAATGGAAGATTTCTTTGATTGGTATCCATGTAAGAAGATAGAAAAGTTCGATTCGAAAAGACGAACCTAGTTGGACATTTTAAAATCTGGTGGAGAAAGGTAGAGGATAGACTTTGAAAAATAGGTGAGTCACCAATTGTTGATTGGGAAGAGATGAAGCTGAACTTATCAGAAAAATACTTACCATTTCATTATCAGGAAGATCTCTAAGATCAACTCACAACCTTTAAATAATGGATTATATCCGTAACCAAGTACACAGAAATATTTGATGAACTTTCTACCCAATGTGAAGGGATGGAGTCGAAACTACAACTTATATCTCACTACAAAAATGAATTAAAGGCAGAAATGCACAAGGAGCTGATAATGCAAAGGATTTACAACCTTGAAGATACATATCAATTGGCTTTAAAAGTGGAACAATACCTAGGATAACAAGTAATAAAAAAGTTGCGAGGTCAAGTCTGGGAGTTCAGCATGAAGAGAGCTATGATGGTGCAAAAATTTAGACCAACACCTAATGCATCAAAATTTGCAACAAATAACAACACAAAACTTCTCAAGGAGTTAAACCTAAGGGCAAAGCCATAGCTGAGACTGGGACAAAAGGAGGCAGCAGTGACAAGAAGTACTTCCGATGCATGGAGAGGGACCACTTTGCTTATAAATGTCCTAATAAAGGTTTGCACATGATCGGAGGAGAAGAAGAGGAAGAATCTACTGAATGTGTGCATGTAAGCACGAACCCAAAGAAGAGTTGGAAGGAGACTCTAGTGACAAACTAGCTAGTCGTACAAATGTTAATGCATTGAGATGCATACTTACGATCCCTAAAGCGGAAGAACAAGAAGAATGACTTCTAACTACTATTTTCTTCACCCAAGTTAGATACGGAGATAAAGTACATAAGTTTATCATTGATGGAAAAAGTAGTATGAATGTAGAATCGGAGAACATGGTGAAGTGATTGAATTCACTCACAGAGAAACATCCAAATCCCTACAAAGTTGCTTGAGTAGATGATAGTACCATACTAGTTGCTCGAAGGTGCTTCGTGTCTCTCAAATTAGGAATATATGAGGACTCTATTTGGTAAGATGTCATTCCTATTAAAGAATCTCACATTTTACTTGGGTGACCATGGCTTTATGATCGAGATGTGCAGAACTTATGAAAAGCTAACACCTATTAGTTTATATTTCATGGAAAGAAGATAACTTGAAGTCTATGAAGGATAGACAAGGTAGGAAACAAAGAGGAAGTAACAAGACAGTCATAAATGCCAAGAAAAAGCCTCTTAATATCCTTAAGGAGAGAGAATTTGAAGCTGTTAGTAAGCAGAAGGGAATTTTGTTTGCAATGGCATTGAAGGAAGTAACAGAAACAACACCTGAAACATCCCTTAGCTTACCAAAAGAAGTAGGTGAATTGCTAGTTGAATTTTCAGACCTTAAACCGGATGATTTACTAGGTGAATTACCTCCTTTACGAGATATTCAACATGCTATTGACTTGGTACCTGGATCTACTCTACCAAATCTTCCAATCTATCGTTCGAATCCTATTAAGGATGAAAAGCTGAAGAGACAAGTAGAGGAGTTACTGAAAAAAAAGATTTATTCAAGAAAGTCTTAGTCCATGTGCATTTCCAGCACTATTTACTCCTAAAAAGGATAGAAGTTGGCAAATGTGTGTTGATTGTCGGGCGATAAATAAGATCGCAATAAGGTATACATTTCCAATATCTTGCCTTGATGACATATTAGATATGTTGACTAGAGCTACTATCTTTACCAAGAAAGACTTATGAAGTGGTACCGTCAAATTAGAATCAGACCTGAAGATGAATGGAAAACAATTTTCAAGACTAAAGAGGGACTTTATGAATGGCTAGTGATGCCATTTAGACTCTCTAATGCACCTAGCATTTTTATGAGAGTGATGAATCAAGTGTTTCGACAGTTTATGGGCAGAATTTTGGTGGCATATTTTGATGATATATTAATATACAATAAGACTAAAGAAGACCATCTATTACATCTACAACAAGTCTTCAGAGTTTTGAGGCAAGAGAAACTTTATATCAAGTTAAAGAAGTGTTCTTTCATGTAAAAGTGTTGTATTTTTTGGTTTATTATATCCTACTGTAGAGTAAAGGTGGATCCCAAGAAGATTAAGGTCATACTTGATTGTCCTATTCCAAAGGATGTGTACGAGACAAGGAGTTTTCATGACCCAACAACATTCTATAAGCAATTTATTTGTAATTTCAGTGCCATAATGGCACCCATTACTGATTTTATGAAGAAAGGACAGTTCACTTGGTTAAAAGCAGCAACTAAAGCATTTAAAAAAATCAAGAAAAAGATGATTGGATCCCCTGTTTTAGAACTTTCAGATTTTTCAAAGGTATTTGAAGTTGCTTGTGACACATCTCATGTGAGAATTGGAGGAATACTCAGTCAAAAGGAGCACCCAATTGCTTACTTCAGTAAGAAGTTAAGTAAAGAGAAGCAACAATATTCGACCTTTGACAAGGGATTTTATGTAGTAGTACGTTCTCTTTACAATTAGTGTCATTATCTCTCATACAAGGAATTTATTCTATATTCGAATCATGAATCTCTTAAACACTTCAAGTCCCAGAAGAACTTGAACAAAAGTCATGCCTTATAGAATGAATTTTTGGAGCAATTTAACTTTGTTATTAAACATCAGACAAAAGTTGAGAATAAGGCAGCAAATGCAATGAGTAGGAAGAGTCATTTGCTTAACACTTTAGCAGTAAAAGTTGTAGGGTTCAACAAAATAAAAAGAGAATATGTTTCAAAGTGAGATTTTGGAATAATCTATTTAGAATTTGTAGCTGGACAAAGAGATTAACACTTTCCTTTTGTGATCTACGATATCTTTTCAAAGGAAATCGACTTTGCTTACCTAATACTTCTATAAGGGAGTATGTGATTTGGGAATTACATAGAAGAGAAGCAGCAAGATACTTTGGAAGAGATAAAACGTCCACAATGGTTGAAATAAAACGTTCACAATGGTTGAAGATCACTTTTATTGGCCCTATTTAAAGTGGGACGTGTCTAAGGTCATACGGCTATGTTGAACAATTCAATTAGTTAAAAGAAGGAAGATGATACGCAATTGAAACAAGTTCTTGCTAATGGTACAAAATTATGGATTATACACATTACTGCCCCTGCCTTATGAACCAGACAAGACATAAATATGAATTTTTTCTTGGGAATTCCTAAAACTATAAGAGGTTATGATTCAATTTTTATGGTGGTGGATAGGTTTTCCAAGATGAGTCATTTCATTCCATGTTCCAAAACTTATAATGCTATCTGTATTGCTAAAATTTTTCTTCAAAGAGGCCGACGTCTCCATGGATTACTTTTAACCATCATCTTTGATCGTGACGTGAAGTCTATGAGTTAGTTTTAGAGAACTATATGGAAAACATTGAACACTAAGCTTCAATTTTCAAGTTCTTTCCATCCCCAAACCGATGGACAAAAGTGAATAGAAGTTTAGGGGACTTGTTAAGATGTTTGGTTGGAGAAAATGTGAAAAATTGGAACCTAATTCTTCCTATGGAAAAATTTGCATACAATAGTTCTATAAATAAGTCTACTGTTAAAGAGTCCTTTTGAGATACTCTCAGGAGTTCAACCAAGGAAGCCTATTAATCTGGTTCCTTTACCATAAACAACACGAGTTAGTGTTGAAATTGAAGGTTTTGCACAACACATGTGGGACATCTTTGATGAGAAACGACAAAAGATAACGACTAGTAACTTATAAAGAACTTGTTGATCAACATTGTCGATTGGGGGAATTCAACGAAGGGGATATGGTAATGGTTATGATTCCTCCAGAGTGTTTTCAAAAGAAAAATTTAAGAAACTTCATTCACTAAGTGCTGGATCTTAAGATCATCGAGAAGATAAGTGCTAATAATTATGTTTTGGAATTACCAAGTGATATGGGAATTAGTCCTATCTTTAATGTTGCAGACTTAATTATTTATTATGGATATGATGATACGCAATCTCCTACTTTAGTTGTGAGAATTCCAACCATTCCTCATCTGAAAGAGGAGATAAAAGATGTTTTTGATGAACAAATTGTAGCCGCAAGAGAAGGAAGATATTGACAATTTCTTGTCAAGTAGAAAGGAAGACTAGTTTCTGACAATACTAGGATTTTAGCATATGAAATTCAGAAGTTGAATCCAAACTTATACGATCAGCATTTATCACATTCTAAATCGAGGACGACTTCAAACAAGCCAGAGAGAATTGATTCAAAAGAACTTAAAGTCTATAAAAGAAACAAAAGAGGAAAAATTAGTCAACCATAAGCTTTAATTTGGCGGGATGAAAATTGAGTTGATATCTAAGATAAGCACTAAAATTTAGATTGTGTCAAAATTCCTTATTGGAATGGATGTATTAGTAAGCTAAATATCTCATTCTATTTTAGCTATGTTATCCTAGTTATTTAGGACTAATAGAATTTCTATTGGAATATGATTTAAATTTTAGGAACCCTTTCCTACTAGAATAAGGGTTCTAAGAACTCTATATACAAGTGCACTTAGCCTTTCAATAGAAGAAGCAATATGAAAATTTTCTACAAACTTGAGTTTTCAACTAAAAGGTGTGATGCTTTCTTCTAAGAGTGAATCTTATATTCTAGGAGTGATTTTTAGTTTTCTACTCTCCATTATTTGTGTTCCTCACAAAATTCCAGCCAGATTAAACCCTAAAACACTAACCTAATATCAGCCATATTTCTTAATTTTGTGAGTTTGGCTACTAGCTAATAATTCTCCTGTTTGTCCTACATCACTTACCTAGTGAAATGTAGCATGGATCACTATAGTCTTTAACTGATTACTTAGATTCTTTTGGACAAGTTGAGTTGCCATGCCATAAAGGAAGATAAAACCTTCTTGGCACCGACCCCGTAATGAAAATTGTATGTTCTCCAAAAACATAATTACTTACCAACATAAATTTGTTGATTGACTCAATCTAGTTAAAAATGGATTAGGTACAGATTAAAGTACATAAAGGAATTGCAATCTAAAATACAAAAATGATTAACATCAAACTAACACTATGAAACTAAACTGAGACATTTACTATGGCCATCCAATTGCATACATGTCATGATCATAGGCATTGTCTACATGTGGATATTAATAGTTACACTAAGATAAGGCACGAAAAACACAAACTTATTTCTGTAAGACGGCATCTCTGTCCATTTCTCAAACTAATGTTTCAATGATTCACTATATATTGCATCACTTGATAACTTGATGTAGTGTGGGAAGGAAAAACAAAGATAAGTAGAATAGAATAGGCTATAATTGATGTAGATTGTAGCTGGAAC